>UELX01004593.1:0-17056 GCA_900480035.1 Eupelmus urozonus | reverse complement strand
ATATTCAGTTTGGAAAATATTATTTAAATTAGATAAGTATAATCAGATAAAAAATCCTATTTTAAAATTGATAAATTAAAATTGTTTGATAATAGAAAACTATAAAGTAAAAAGTCAGATAAAGTATGCGAAAGAATTTAAAATGTAAAATTAATAATATCATAGTTTGTGAATTTTCAAAAATGTTAAATGTAATTTAGGTTTTTCACAGTAAATTAAAATTTAAACTTAGCTTAAAGAATATCCTATAATAATAGTCAATGTTTCTTGCAGGCTTAAAAAGAATAATATTTTGGTAACATTAATAAAGATCTTAGTAATATCTATAATCAATTTTTTTTTTTTTTTTAACTTTTGAATTCTCATAATTCCTTGTTATAACGATGACAATAATAATAGACCGATTCTATCACAAATAATGCAAATCGAATTTTTTACAGGTGTGTATCCGTCGCCTATAATAGGAACATGTATTAACATGGTAACTAAAATTGCTAAAAAAGTCATTCCTGGAAAAGGTATTCCTAATATTGCTTCATTTCGTAAATCCATTCCAAGCTTGAGTTCAATCACTTCTGGTAAAAGTTCAGATGATTAAATTTCTGAATGAATAAGTTGAATGAATATAAAATGAAGAGAAAAATAATCAATACGCAAATATGACTTTATAAGAAGACGAAGTCGCTTTCAACATTATGATATTTTGCATGTTATTTTTACAAGTTTTTTCAATTAAATTTTTTTTTTATTTACAGATATGACTTTATACAAGAAAGTATTTAACATTAATAAAATATATTAATAATTTAACAATTTCTATATTATTTACGTATTGTAATGCAAAAAATAAAATCTGACTAAGAAGGCAAAACTAACGAATATTTAACCCAAAAATAATAGCTATTGTCTCATAAAAAACTATATAGTTTATTGATTCCTAATTTTTTTTAAATAATTAGTTTTTCAAAAAGTGAAATATTTTATGTATTGGTATCAGAAATTGGGGTAAAATAAAAAAAGCTGTTATAAATTTTATAACAATCAGGCTTTCTGTCACTTATTGCTTAAAAATATAATATAATTAGCTTTAAAATAATAAGTAAATTTTTTAACTAAAATCGAATTTTTTAGAATAAATTCTTCTAAAGGGCTCCAATAGTAAAAGTCAAGTGGATAGAAAGATAGATAAATACAGTCTTTATTGCACAATATAGTAGAAACTCCAGATCAGTTTTAATAAGTTAAAAACAAACGTTGTAAAAAATTATTGTGAGATCACAGTATTTAAAATATATGCAATAAATTACGAGCAATTTTATTCAACAATTTTAATTAACGAGATTGTACAGTTAGATCTGCATTAATATCTATTATTCAATTAGAAAATGTAAAGGTCACGTAAAGATAAATTCAGTAAGTATCACAGAAAATAAAAACACTGCTCAAGGACCATGTCATAATTAAATGTAAATAAAACTTAACCTAGGTGCAGATATAAACTATAAATAGTATCATTACTAATAGTAAGTCAAGAAATGTAAGAAATTGAAAAAAATATATTAAAATTAATCAGTCTTTGAGATCAGATCACAGAAGTATAATATAAGTAAGTAATTATATTATACTTCTGTGATCTGACCTCAAAGACTGATTAATTTTAATATATTTTTTGCATTGTGTAAACATTTGTGTAAATTCCCCTAAAATCTAACAGCCCAAGTCGCTCATTCGCTTCATCCATGCAATCAATCAATCAACCATTAAATAACTTTACACTCCGCTTAAGAACGAGCGAAATAAGTTAGGACAGGGAGACAGACATTGAGCACGGTACGACAAGATAGTAATACATTCGGATGCAGGCAAGACATAAAGAATAAATTATTATACTAATCTAGATCGAGTAAGTGTCTTTCCACCGCTTTCTTAAAATACATATGTGATGGTGAATTTCTAATAAAAGATGGGAGTACTACAAGATTGAGTCGCGGATCATAAAAGCTTTCTTACTAGTAGAGGTTAAGACTGTTCTTGAAATTAATAGGAAACAAAGGGATTCTTTTATATTTACACAATCAAAAGTCCTAACTTAAAAAAAAAAAATTCCCATTAAATTTCAGAAAAACTTGTTACACTTTTTTGAAATTTAAAGTTTTTTCTGACATTTATGATTTTTAACATCGATAAGAAAAACCTTTTATTTAAGTATCCCCATAACTTTTAATCTTTTTGTCTTTTAGGTCTGAAAATTTGTCTTAAAGCTATTTTAACTACTTATAACAATTTAAATTTGTTACTGGTCGATTTCATGTATAATATAATACACACGCGCACACGCACACACTCTCGCACATACATTTATATATGCACACTCATGCAAGAATCTTTTTCTTATACTCTCTTATATTTTTAGAGTTAGAATCAACTCTAAGCTCACTCTTCATAGCACTAGCTGTGATAACTCTAATTAAATTCAATATTCACTCTAAAAAGTAGAGTCGACCATTTAGGCTGTTTGTATATTGAAGTTATTTTTAAACTAAAAGCAAAATATCATTGAGGTTCCCTGGTAGAAATTTCCCCAATAAAATTGGCCAAGTGTTTAAAACTAGGCTAGTGGATGTCTAATTCTTCACAGCTGGCCATCCGCTGGCCAAAAAATGGGGAACGTTTCTACCTGGGTTACTATAAATTTAGTAACTATAAATATTAAATAGATATGGTAAACTGATTAACGTTTAATTACTTACTGTAGATGCACAAATTTTCAATGACAAATGAAATATGAAATGCATTGCTATTTTCAAAGGATAACAATATTATGACAATTACGATAAAATAATATGCCCGTAACAGATGTTCTTTCGTAATAAAAAAATATGTGTATATCGTTAGAAACAGTTTTACCAAAAAATTAGTCGCAAAAAAGACGGCACTACTTAGGATTTTCCTTTTTGCATTTTTATACTCTAAAAGCAATGAAAAATAATCTCCAACTAACATTTTTGAAATGACAGACACTTTTTTTTTCCCCCCATTCAGGCAACCCGTGCTATGTAATAGAGTCAGTTTTTCGACATTGCAAAATAGAGTCAAGAATTCAACTCTATTATAGTCAGATCTGACTCTAGATTATTTTAACTTGTTTATATAGTTACAATTTGACTTTAAAAATGTTAGAGTAGAATTCATGATTTTAATAAAAATCGATAATTTTGTTCTAGTTTAATCACAACCTCCCCTCAAAGTGATGTAAAATTTTCCTTGTTCCTTTTCCGTGTTAGAAAAAAGCCGTGAATCGACATGAATTGTTATCTTTCTTGCAATCTAATTCTTAAAATTATTATAAAAATCTGATTATTTTGCAAACAGATCAGGCCCATTTTTATATTACAAAAAATGGGTCTCATACAAAATGAGTCGCATACAAAATTTCTATTGTAAGAGAAATGTCGACATTATTTGTAAACAAAAGTGAGAATGTTGAGCTATTATTTACTGGCAGAAAATTGACCATATTTTGGGCAGAATTTTTGGTCAACAAACATTAAAATAAATTTTTAGATAAGTGTCATTTTAATATTAGTTGACCACAAATTTTGCACAGAATATCGTCAATTTTCTACCAGGATGCCTCAATTTTCATTACGTACATTCTTTTTTATACACAAAATGGGTCTCTATTTACAAAAACTGAAATATTTTGAAGAATTACATTGCAGATAAAGTAAAAATCTATGCTGTGCACGAATGACACAAAAACTTACCCATAAATATGTTCTTAAAAATCAGAAATTAAGAAAAAATAATGAGTTTTTTTCGAAATAATATAGTGCTCATAGAAACATGTCACATTTTAAAAAAGTTTGCTAGGAAAGCAGCAGTAATTTAAAAGACTAAAGAATAAATTCAAAATATTTTAAATATGTGTCAAACAAAAAATTTATTATATACGTGTTTAATCTTTACTACATAATCTAAAACAATGAAATTCTCGAATTGAAAATAAATATAAAGGCAGATATATCAATTTAGGTTTTTATTTGCTTTCAAACTACAAGTGAGGTGAACCAAGAATCAAAAATACTAACCATTATGAGAAATAACGTGTATTTTTTATTGATTTTTACCTTCTTCATAGCACAAGGTAAATAAGTTATTTTTTTCTATAAGAATGCTTCGTTGGTTTCTTGAAAGTTTCATTTATTTCTACGTTTTCTTCTACTTAAATCAATTTCAGCAAAGTCAGTTTAAAAAATAGTTGTTTGGTAGTGTAAAATATTTAGTTTGCAAAATGCTTTTAAGTTTACTTGAAAATCATTGCTTAAGAAATCCGTAGAAAGTTAATTTTTGTAAGTTAATGTTTGAAAATTATTATAAAAACATAATGAAAATCTCTGCTGATTGATTTAGCTGACTGTAATCTAAAAGAGAAAGTCGTTTTTTAACATGTGTTTTCGTTGTTTTAAATTTTATATTAAAAATATTGTTTAGTGCTATAGCTTATTAGAAAAAGTTAGAATTTTTGGTTCCTTGCAAAAATGAAAGTAAAGCTTATAATATCAGCATATTAAAAAATGATTGCTTGTAAATATTGCGAATATATTCATATTTTACTATTTACAAGATTATACGGCCGCTACGCGGCCGGAGATTAAGTTAACTGTGATTAGAGTTGTCAACAAAAACAAATAAAAAACAAAAGAACGCATCTTCTCACCCAATCAGACAATGAATAAACAGTCAGCAATAAATACACTTTAATTTTTTATAAAGGGAAGGAATAATTTTAAGTGGTAACTTTTTCTTTAATTTATAAATTTTTTACAAAATATGTTTTAATTTTGTTCAACATTGTTGTGTACATACTTAATGGTTTGTATAAATGAGAATGTTATTTTAATACACATTTGATAACTCGAATTTTAGTAAATATAATAGATAATTTAATAAGATATTATCCAGAATTTATACTTTACAGTAATTAAGGAAATGTTGAAAATCGTAGTTTACTAAGCTATTGATCTAAAACTTATATGTTTAATTAACAAATCAATTAAATACGTAGTTGTACTTAAGTATGCAATAAATAAATTCATATATCTATCTGTCTACCTATGAAGAATAGTTTTAACCTTTATGTGACTAATAAAATTGTTTTTCCAGTTTCTAAAATTTGTTAAAATATGTTTTACTTAAGCATTACAATAATTGTATTTCCTCCATTAATGTAAATTTTGCTATGTTTTTATTATATTGTGTGTGTGTGTGTGTGTGTGTGTGTGTGTGTGCGTATGTGTGTGTGCGTGTGTGTGTGTGTGTGTGTGAGATACAACATTTCGTTAAAGGTAAAATTTAATCTTTTTCATATAATAGATAAATTTATACAAACTTTATCATATTCCATACATTTTAATTAAAGTTTAAAAACCTGTAATGGGGATAAACTTTTCCAACATTTATTTCTATATAAAGCACACTTTTTACAGATGTATATTCTTCTGTGATTGATACTTCGATGCAGATGCCGAATACTGTTATCAAAATGTCAACTGATGCTATGAAGAAGGGTACTGAAGCAGGTTCACAATTTTTTGGCATGGTATCTCCTGATTCTTTAGCAAAAAAGATGACTGAGTATACAAAAAAAATGACAAATATGAAAGAACAGATGGGTGCACTTCCGAATTTCGCAAAGGATATGTCTGGTAAAATCACATCAGGATTCAGTACATGAGTTATCATTATTCCACATCAGATATAATTTAATGTTAACATAATTGAATAATTTCTGTGTGATTAAATTATATAATGCAATAAATAGGAACCGAAATAAATTTTCTTTGATGAATATAAAAAAGTCGCTGCCAATTCATTTGACAGAAGCCTAGATTCGACACACCCAATGGACTAAAACGTGTGTGTGTGCGTGTGCGTGCGTTCATCATATTCCATACATGCGTATGTGCGTGCGTGCGTACGTGTGCGTGTGAGTGTGTGTGTAATAGAACGGTTTTGATGACTTTACAATGTTAATTTCTGGAATTTTCCGCTAAAGAAATGTTCTCAAAACCGGAAAAAAGTAAAAAACGGAGCGATATGCAGGATTTATGGAAAAATGTTGAGTCAAAGTCGCTAAAACCGGTTGGACACAGTTTTTTTATATATAAACTAACTTAGGAGATAATACAAGATTGGATTCTCTGTTTTTTGCTTATTTTGATAAAAAATCTGTTTTACAATGAGTTTCAAAATAGTACATTTCGATACAAGTGCGAGAAAGTGATTGCAGCCTCGCGTGGACGTTTGCGCCCGAGCTAAGCGAGGGTGAAAAGTCCACACGAGGTTGAAATCACTTCCTCGCTCATGTATCGAACCGTATTTTTTAATACGACGTGCACAAAGCGAGATTTAGCATACGCTTTGTTGCTCGAGCGTGCGCGAAATCGAGCTTTGCGTACGGAGTATCAAAAAAGGTATTTAAACAGATTTTTTCTCTTTATATTAGATTTTTTATTCTTATACGTAAATGTTAAGAGCACAGTCAGCGCTATCGTTTCTAAAATCAACGCATTGAAACCCGCATCAGTAGTTCGCGTTGTACCAAAAACATTAAAAAAACAGGAAATAAAAATCTATGCACTTTCCTTTCTCCACATACGAATAACTTTTTTAATAAAAATAGACGCCGGCGCCCACGCGCATTTCAATCCCTCCGCATCAATTCGAAAACGGAAAATCCACTATCAATTCTGCATTTTCCGTCTGGCACTCTCGTTTGCACTTGGTCGCATTCCCGCGTTATTGTTTTCAACACAATCCATCCCCCCCCCACCCCTCATCCAGCCACCCCCTCATTGGTAGCAATTTCTCCCTCTCTCCGAGAGTGAGCGCAGCGTGTGCGACTGCTATTGAGAGCTCGACGAGACTGGACCCTTTCGTGCGTCAAATCCACCCTATACGTATATACTGCATAGGTGTATAACTGGTAGCAAAGCCAACCGCAGCCGCGATAGACGGAAACACACATCTCCCCCACCCTGCCGGCCGTAATTGTTCCCTCTGTTAATGCTACAAGCGTGGCCTTGCACAATTTCGCCTCCGGAGGATCGAGTTAATTCGGCAGAATTTAGCGAAATGTTTTATCCGCAGCCTTGGCCAAACGAAAAATCTTTAACTCTTGCCGGTGCGTTTGGATTTTCGCTTGTTTCGACTTGCAAAATTACGGTTAACTTTGGATTTTCGACAATGAGGAATTTAGTTTGGCGACTGAAAGTGCTACTGCTTCACTGAATACCACGAACAAATCTTAAAGACAAAAGTGTTTTAATAAAGTTAAAGAAAACAAGCTGTAAATTCAGTGAGACTTATTTCATTGTCTGAGGAAAACGTCATTTAGGAAAAGGAAGCATTGACTTTGCTTTTAGTGCTGACTTAAATAGGTACGCCGCGAAATTAACGAGCTCCGTCGGAACTAAAGCCTGACCCTCAATCTCCTGCGGTCGTCCTTGCACTTTCTCCTCGTTCTAAGCAGTTCTTTCTTTTCAAATTTTCTACGTTGTTCCGTATTCCGGTTCTCTTGTCGCTCTTTAAAGTTTCATTATGACTGGAGTAGAAAGGTAAATAGGTCCTAATCAGAGACTAACTAGCTTGCTTAATTATATTAAAATAATTGTTGTTCTTAGTTTGGCTGCTAATTAGATTTTGGAACTTGGAACATGACTTGTTATCTTGTGAGCAGCATTTTGATATTACACTTTTATTTTTGTACATTTTATCTTTGAGAAATACTCAAATTCTTATTACCTGAGTATTTATAAAAAAAAGTACCATGCTGCAAGGAACAAAATAATCAAATAAATATTTCTATAGTTTTTAATCTCAAGCCGTGAGCCGTAGAATGAAAAAGATACAGAATGCTGCATATCAAAATTTACTATAAATTTTATCCAAGCATCGTTAGCAAATATATCAACTTTTTCCATAAAAATTTTCTATAGAAAATGTGTTAACTATTAACCTTGCAAGTTGACTGTACTCTTACAACAGATATTTTTTCAGCAATGAATACGCGACGACCGCATTTCAATCCTCGAATCCTCTCCCTAATGCTCCCAACGATAATTCCAAACGTCAGCTTTACAGCACGATCACTGCCGCAAACTCCATCCCAGTCCGTTAACTCAGCCGGAATTGCCCCCTAAAAAAGCCTTCTCCTCCACTCCTCTCCTCCATCATCTATCCCAGCCCAAACCAACGCGCGCGCGGCGCCGTTTAAACAAATGATCGGGCCGACTGCATTTCCGGCACCTATCCCGCACCCCCTTAACCCAAATTCACTCCCACCCAGGAATTCTTTGCACCTCGCGGCAAGCGCGTGATCTTATATACGTGCGCCCGCCTCCTTCGGCTAATGGAATTCCCCTCTCGTCGTCGCCCCGTCGTACGGGGGTGATAGCAGCGGGGGGGGGGGGGGATGCATTTTACGCTCGTTACGCCGAGAGCGCCGGCGCCCTTTAACGAGGCTAATTGGCTCGGCCGTCCATTAAAGTCGCGAAGTGCGCGCCGGTGTCTTAGGAGGGGTTGGGGGGGGGGGGCGGAAGGCGCCGAGGCAACCAATTACTCGACCTGCGCGTGTCCTGGATGTGTGCGAGGGACGTTTTAGAGCGCGGGGTCGTCTGCCGGTGGTCGGGGGTTATATAGCGCGGGAGCTTCGAAATTCTCGGAGTGGTGTGTCGAGGATGTGGAGGGGGCGATTTTTGAGGACGTTGTGGAGATACTAATTTAGATGTGAGTTATGTGCGGTTGTTTAATTAAGAAGAGATGATGGTACGAGTTTAAAGTTCCGATGAGAAATTGGTGGTCAGTACTAGAAGTAATAAATATGGCTGCAATTCTGGTAGAAATTTGATCGTTCGAGACTGTAAAATAGCTATTTTTTGGCCATTTCAATAAGTTACGAATTAATTTTCAACTTGCAGGCTTTTTAACTTGCATTTTCATTTAAAAACTATCGTATGTCGGTTTTGACATTGCAAATAATAAAAAAAACATATTTTTTTACAGAATATGATGTAGAATCATCATTTTTCTTAAAACAAATGACGTTATATTTTTGAAAAATGCTTCGTTAATGCTGTTTTAAAACGAAATGTAGAAACGTTATATTATAAACAAAACTATTGAGTTATGCAAAATAACACAAGGGTATTTTAACTTCAAAAAAATTTTACTTTCTGCGGCAGTATGTCTACACACTTACGATATAAAATAATTGTGAAACTAGTGTAGAAAATGGTTAATTTATAGTGTTACAGATGGGTATTGAGCAATATTACATTGTATTAAAATACATTGAAGAGGATACCAAATGAAAATGCCAAAGTGCTATATATTGCTATAAGCAATGTATTGGCAATATTATGGCATAGCTACACTATTTAATAAATTACCCCTATATTTTTCATAATTGATTTTGATGATTTTCTTTCGAATACTCAAAATTTATTTTATTTCAAAAAAACTTTTATCGGCTTTTGATTAAACTCGATTACCTCTTAGAAAGTGAGCAGCCTAAGTACCCAACAATTTAGATATAAATACTACTATTGAATCGGTGTACCTTCCTTTTACGGAGGTTAAAGTGATACAGAATTTTCTCTATGAAGGTAAAGAACTACTTTTAACATCTTGGCTGCTCGTTATCCAATTTTAAATTCCCTTGTATATTGTTATAAAGTTTATTTAAATCTAATAACTAATATCTAAAAATATACTGCGATAATTTATTTAATAGTTATAGAATCAAATAAAATTAAAGTAGCTTAAAGTGGTTCGTTATCGATGAGACGAAAGAAAGAATAAATGCAAAGATATGTTATAAGAAAACTATAAATAAATAATTTCAATTAATAAAATGTATTTACCTATATTTATCAATATTATAATGATTTAAGATTATCGCAATGTATCTAGTGCTTACAAACCACGGATCTTTACATGTTTAAATAAATATCAACTTATTTCTCTATTAAACAAATTCCAATATAGTAAAGTCCGAGTTATATTTTTACTTCCCTTTTATTATTCTCAAGTAAGTCAAAATAATAATCCTTTATCTACATTACTCTCAATTCTTAAAGAAGCAGCTTAAATCAATAACCCCTCGCATTAAAAATTAAATGGAAAAAGTCCAGCAAGTTCCACAATTGAATTAGCCGATGAAAACCTGCGCACGTAAGCGCGCGCGTCATCCGGAAAACTTCATCTCTCGCTCGGTAAAAATAGAGCGCGACCGCGAAAGCAAAACAAATGCCGGACACCACCGTGAGAGCTAAAATTAGAACACCTCGGCAATCGAAGTCACCACGAGTATCCAAGATTAATGCCCGGACAATCCATTAAACAGTTGTGCAGCACCAAAGGGTAGGAGGCAAACAGCTTTCAAGCCCACGCGTATCAGCAACGAAAAAAGAGAGAGCTGAGAACAAACAAATATGGGATGTGTATCTCAAACAAAAAGCTTGTGGCATGTAAAAACTTATCGACAAACACGTGGGAGAACGCGCTTGTAAAAATGTTTGTTTGAAAATAACCGCGACTGAATCGACATGGAGATGAATCTTATCCTTCAATGCACGTAAAGATGTTAGGCGAAGTAACGCCAGATTTCGCTGAGGTGGAAGAGTAGGTCAGTTCACATTGGAGGATGGATGGATGTTGTTTGAGAGTTCTGGTCGATTTTGGAAGTGTGAATGTTTTCCTTGTTGGACTGGAACTTTATGGAAGAATCTGAAGGGCGTAAATGTTGAGAATATTTTATTGGCTTGTACTATAGTTGGCCACTATTTCAAGTAGTTAGGTTTTATTATTACTGTTGTTGTAATTTCATTTTATTAAATTCTGCATAATTAGTACCGTATCATTCACGGTTAGTAAAGTTTATTGCAAACATAAAGTTAAATTACTACCGAGTATGAATATTATCATGTACATATAATATTGTTCAGTTGTGCCTGCTTCAAACCCTTAGAAAATTGCAAATTGTAGTTTGTTGCAACTTTATATTGCTCTTATATCATATCACCCTGTACTAAAGTAATAAAACGTAAAATTACAATTTTTGTTTTTAAACAATACTTTTCTAATTGTTTCATTAATATATTCAAACAATAAAATATAATCGGCATTTTTCAAATTACAATCGATTATTTCGTATAATATTGTTGATAACGGTAATCGCATTTGTGCGCATTGCATGCAATACGTTCGATTGAGCGCGAACCAGGGAGGGAAGAGAATGGGCAGAAATTCGTAGGTACTTTATGGATGATTTGATCGAGCAGCTGGATAAATAGGGGCTGGTAGATTCAACTGGAATCGCGAATTTCTTCGATCGCGAGTAATATCTATGTAAAATCAGACGCCATTTAATAAAAGAATGGTACATAGACCTCTAATTTGCTCTTTAAAATCAAAATAGTATAATATAAGGAAACATATCACAATTTACTTAAGATACCACTGTACTGTCCAATATAATACTATAAAAAAATAAGTGTTACATCACTAAATTGCAAAACGAATAATTCCTCGAACAAACCACAAAATATTCACGAAAAGTGCTCCGATGCCCCTGCTCTACGCCTGAAGTAGATAGGATGCCAGGCGACGTCGGCTCATCCTAACGACGTGTATACGGCTCTCGCGCATATATATACACATGCATTATATGCGCACCTATATACACGCGCAAGCTCTCGCATTTCCAACAGCACAGTAGAGCGTCGACGTCGCGTGTCCGCGACAACAAGACGCCAGGGCGAACCGTCAATTACAGTACTGAGAGAGCAAGAGAGAGAGAGAGAGAGAAAGAGACTATGGCGTCTAGTGATTGATGATATCACGAGAGAACGGACTTGCCCTATACACTTGCTTGTGCACACGCGCACGTCCAAGCCCCTGAGCAGGTCTGTTCGTTAGGTATTGAGTGTCGTGGATTTCTATTTAGAGAGGGTGTTGAGTGTTCCTTTTCCTCGGTTTTCAAGTGCGCCTCGGCTGATCATACATGTTTGAGAATGATTAATCGCTACTTTAATTACGTCGTAAATACTTGCGTTACGCTTTATTGCGTGTAATACACTCAGCCACGTAATAATGAATCGTGCTTTTCATTAGATTGAGTGGTACGCTCAACCGCGACCATAAAGAATCGACATCGCTAATGCGTCAGAGAAACGTAAATTCTCCAACGCCGCGTATATTTGCATAGAAGTATACCTCTTGCAGAGCTTCTCGTCAAAACAAACTCGTTCCTCTCGCGAATCAACATGTTACAGCGGTGCATAAAACATCGACGCACGCTCGTAAAGCAAACTTAGCCTCGATCATCCACAGCCAGCGAGATTCCGGCTTCTATATACGCGACAGGCTGCGCTCGCACTTTTGCCTCACAATCCAGAAACGCACAGATTTATTACGTAATAAGTACATATTTACCGGGGAGCCGGAGCTCCGCGGGCGCCGAGGAGAGTTTGCTGTTATTTGGCCTGTTTATTACGAGGAGGTATATATTTTATCGAGCTCCTGTCATGTACACACGCGCTGCAGGCAGACGCGCTGCAATAAATTCCGTCCGCCCGAGTGGAAAGATTTTTCTCTCTCAGCCTCCGCTCTGCTCGCTCTTTCCCTCTCTCTTCTGTTTCTTTACTTATCGTTCTGGCGCGTTCGCCCTTTTCGTCTTCCGCTTTGTTCTTTTTTTTTGGTTTCGCTTTACCTTTCATCCGTTTCCGCGAAAATTTTCTGTTTCTAACGAAGCGCGAGCTGAAGCTGCTCTTCGATCGGTTTATTTATCCGAGAAGTTTGTCATTTTTAGAAGTCTGAGCTGGTTTGATGTAGGGAGCTGTCTATCTTTGCTTTTAATTAAGTCTATCATCAGTGATGTTCAATGATTTTTGTGTCTGCTCCGCTTTAATTGCCAGACAGAGACTTGTATTATTTTATTTTTTAAAAATACCTTTTTCATTGTATTTTTTTTTATAAATTCAATATTGGTTGAAACAAAAGCTCCCCACAATAGTAACTACCCCGTTTCCCTTCTCTAAATCTGTAATCCAATCACTCACAAACACCAACAACCATCTCCCAACATCCTCCTCTACCAGAACCCAGATCAACCTCAGCATCCACTGCGATTATATAGAATCCCGGAAAATCTTCGCATCCTTCGAAACGTAAACAGATGCACACAGCAGCTCTCACTAAACAACGAAGAGCCAAGGCGAGCGAGAGATGCACACGCGGACAAACATCGTTAATCACGAAGACAGACCGGCTCTCGCGTTCCTGGAAATCGTTCGACGTGGATTAAGCTCGCTGTCTGCGCGCTCGTTCGATATCGCAGCTACCTGTCCGTTACACGGCGCGCAGATTTATTAAAGCCCGCGTGTACCGCGTCATTTACAATAGCGCGGGAGGAGACCGCGTGAGCTCGAGCGTTGCGCAACTTGGAGCATTCGGCGTCTTCGTTGTTGAGAGAATCGTCGATGGGTATATATAGTCTTGCGAGCTTTTTTGAGTGGGAGTGGTTGGTAATTGAGAGTAATAGGGAGGATGATGGGCCTGTTAAATCGGACGGTTGAGTGGACTGACAGATGGGGATGGAATTATTAGTTTGATTTATGCGGAGGTGGAGAGAGAGTTTGTGGCTGGGCGATTCTGTTTAATTGCTTCGAATCGATTCCGATGGGCGCTCGTTTGATTTGTCTGATTATTTAGCTGCGAGAGGTTCGCGGATGGGGTAGGGTGCTAATTAACGTGGTTGGTTGGAAAATGTGGTTTTGCTAAAGGGGAGAGCGATGTTTTTAATGAATAAAATTGCTCGTTTAATATTTTTATTTGTTACCGTGTGACTGATTTTACTGTTTATTAATTATTCCCCTTTTTTTGTTTTTCAGGTGAGTTTGTTAAGTACTTTTTGCTCTTCTTGTCTTGTAATACGTAAGTAATAATTTTAAGATTTAAAACCAAAATAATTATTATAATATCTTTTAAAAATTTTGCATATATTTAGTAATCTAAATAATTAAAATAAATTGAGGAATTTTTTATAATCAAAGATTTAAATATTTAACTTTTTAAACTTTCTTAATTCTAGAAGAAAAACGGTAGATGACGAGATATGCAAAAGAGATATGCTATATCAATTTGCTAGTTAACCACGTTCTTATATAATTAAACACACACGATAAGAAGTAAATTACAAGTCATTTGAGAATCTAAAAAGTAGTTCATATTTTAGCGGTTTATTCAATCGCTATTGCGTTATTAAATATTATGACGCAATATTTTTAAACAATAAGCTACCATACGTATGCGAAATAACCTTGTGAATTACTAAATCCCTTTAAATTCAACCAAATCCGATAAACAACAAAATATTTTTATTTAGTCTCCATGGTAAAAAAGCCCAAAGTAAAAAGTTCTTTCGAAAATTTAAACAGCGCTAAATCCAAAAACCTGAATTCTAAAAAAACCAACGCTCCAAAGAAAAATGTAACACGCAAACATTCAAATTTCTGTCAGCCTGAATTCTATAGCCCAGATGAGAAAATCCAGCCGAAAAAGCTAAGCCGCGCGAGACAAGCCAGCGCACACATACAGCGTATAAGCAAAACCACGAGCCCGCAGGGCCGAATCTTAGTCAAATCTCGTACGGTGGACCCGCTTAAGCTCGCAGCGTAAAAGTAAGCCGATTAACCTTTTTGTTCTGGCTCTTGTACACGTTGTTACTTTTGCTGCATAAGTTTTTATACATGCACACATGGACCAAGTTTATGAGTTGTGCTAATATTCTTGTAAAAATATCTCTATTTCGTCAGCTTAGTTTTCTCTTTGGCATTTTTTAATTTAATAAAATTTTTAATAATGTGAACTAGAATATAATTTTATAAAGCTGCTTACTCTGACTTGACAAAAAATGCGCGCTTGTTTTAAATCATTCATGTTGTTTATATAAAAATGACATTAATTAAATTTCTAAAAATCTACAACTAATAACTCTCCTCATGAATATAAAATATTAAGCAGCAATTGAAACAAAGGACTATCTTAGATTCACAAAAAAATACCATCACCACTAACTCCCCTCGACCATCAGCACGTCGAAAGTGCGAAAGCCAGCCCCGGGCCTGGCTCCGGGCCTCTGGGTAAAGAAGAAAAGCTCGGTCGCGGGAAAACTGCTCTCCTCAAAGACAAGAAAATCGAAGAGAAAAGGCACATCCGCGCGAGTCGTATAACGTTTTTAAAACTTTCCCCCAGCTTCTCACCCTATCTTGGCCTGCGGGGCGCGAGACCGCAGGCGTCGCTTTGCTCGCCGCAGACCGTCAACGGGATGGCTAACGGCCTCGTGAACGACTCTGCAGGCAGCGCGCCGCGCTCAGCGTATATGTGTGTATATAGGGCGGCAGGCTCTGCAGTTTACGTCAACGTCCAACTGATCCGATCTCTTTACGCCTTCTCTCGGTCGCGCCTTTGTGACGCCGCGCGCTCGCGCGGCTTTTCCCTCCCCTTTTCCAGCCACGTTCTCTGGACGAGCCTTTGAGAGGCGATAGTCGTTTTGAAGAGCAGTGCGGGTGTTTTTTTATGTTGCTGGGGATTAGTTTGTTTGACGCTTTTGATTAAGAATTTTTTGCCGATCGTGAAAAATAAGAAAATTATTTGTGGGTATAGGAATGTTAAAAATTAGTTTTTTTTTTATTTAATGACTTGCATTAAAATAACTGATGCTTTTTATTACATTTTTTAGATAGTTTTTTATTTTTTGATAGAAAATTAGGAAACTAGTACACTGTAATAGTAAAGTGTTATGAAAAGAAAAATTTACACTAAGTCAATTGTTTGTGGTAGAGATAACTGTATTGATTAGCAGGAATTATTTTACTATCTGATAAGAAATCATTAGTTTAGTGAGGTTATTTATAAGCTATCATATTTACTCTTTAAATTATTTTTATTTTCATATGGTTAATTCAGTATGTCTGCAAACAACTATTCCTATTAGCCCATCTAACTAGCAATTTTACTTCATTGGGAGAGCGACCACATTGACCAGATCATTTTACTTTCAACTCAAACTTCTGAATTCCGGCGATTCAAATGCACCCGCGGACTCCAGCCCCGGCTCCCAAAAACAAACTATCGCAAACGCTCGCCGATATCGACCTCTCTTCCTCTCTCTCCCTCTCTCCGGTGAGTTTACCCTTGGCCCGCAGACCAGAAACGATCCATCCATCCTGCGTGTTTCCTTTGTCGAATTCAGTCCGATTGTCCCACAGACCTCTAGTTCTCTCGCTCTCTCAGTGTCTCCCAGTCTCTTCCTCTCTCTCTCTCTCTCTCTCTCTCTCTCTCTCTCCCCTATCTCTCTTTTTTTCGGTCTTTCTCTCTCTTTTTCTCTCCCTCCCTATCTCTGTCTTTCTGTCTCTCCCACCTCTCCTCTGTTTCTATATGTCTTTCACTAACTGTCTCTTTGCATATATCTTCCTTCCTATACCTCTCTGATAATAACTCTCACTCTCCATCTCCTTCTCTCTCTCTCTCCATTCTTCCCTCTCTCTTCCTCCTTCCCTCCACCGCACCATCCCTCTCTCCCTCTATCTGTCACTCACTCTCTCACTGTCACTTTGTCTGTTTCTCCAACTGTCCGTCTAAACTTTCCTTTTCTTTGTTTTTTCCCACTGTCCATCCGTCCAATAGTCTGTAACTCTTTATCTTACTATATTTTTTTCTTATTCTATCTCACAATATTTCGATCTGTCCGTTTCTCTCTCTTCTCTTTCACGATATCCCTATCTTCCTACTCTCTTTCTCTCACTGTATCTCTGTCTGCCTCTACTTCTCTCTCTCTCTTTCTCTCACTGTATCTCTGTCTGCCTCTACGTCTCTCTCTCTTTCGCTCACTGTATCTCTGTCTGCCTCTACTACTCTCTCTCTCTCTCTCTCTCTCTCTCTCTCTCTCTCTCTCTCTCTCTCTCTCTCTCTCTCTCTTTCTCTTTCTCTC
>UELX01004592.1:0-17060 GCA_900480035.1 Eupelmus urozonus | reverse complement strand
TCTGGACATATTGCGTTAAAAATTCTGGCCACTAGTTAGTTATGCGGCCAGAAGATATGGTTAATTTTCTACGAGGGGATAGAAGACTTACATGTACCTTTACATTATTAAGTGATAAAAAATGCGATATAATTCTACATATACACACATTTACAGCTATAAGAGTTAGTAGACAATATTTTAAACAACGCCCAGCAGCTTGTATTAAACTCAAGGCTGCATCTCAATCTTTGAAAAAGAAAAGATATCTCAAAAAATTAACAATTCTAAATATACAATCAGTACTTTCAAGAGGATTTTTATAAATAAATACCTAATAAAAATGTTTACATGTTTTGTAAAATGTATTTTAGCGTGGTAATAAAAGTGAATGCTTAGGTGTAAATATACTAATACAATCAGAGAGATGTACCCACAACATTTTTTTAATTTGTATAAATTTTATTCAAGAAAACTAATAATTTTTAATTTTTTTAAAATATTGAATATGTTTAATATATTTAATAATCCATTTAAGAAAAATAAAAATCAAACGGTTTTTTAGATGTCTACTTTTCTGTAACACAACGAAAAAATCTTCAAGGCCAGCGAGCGGCCGTTTTGGAGTATAAATAAAACGCTATGATGTCATCACTTTCAGGCAAGCAATATATACTTCCTTTCAGACCTCCTATAGTTTATACCATTCAATTCTTTTTTCAATACAAAAATGTCTTATTGAAATCTTTGTTAACTTTTAGCTTAAATAATGAACGTGTATAACCCACATTATATTATTAATTATTTCAATATTACTATCAATGTTTTCAAATCATAGAGAGCTATATATATTAATTATATCTAATTACTAACAAACGCATAATATATAAAAAAATTCACGAACAATAAAAATTATACATAACATGAAATGCGACAAGAAATAAACAAAAACGTAAGGGTTTTACCTACACCGAATCTGCCTCACGAACTTATAGCACGTGGGAACTCCCCAAATGGCCTTGATGCAAACAAGTCTGAACTGAAAATCGTAAAAGCCGCGCGTGCTGTCAGTTGCTTTGCCGACGCTGGCTCGGCAGGTCAATATGAGTACGCATATGGAGAAAAAACAATTACAATCACAGGACAATCAAACCTCGCATTACAATCAAATATTGCAGCCAGTTCATAGTGGGACTCTCGTCTTCGATGGTTACACGTACGAGCCACTACCTAATGATGCGCGTATCGTTCTCGAAGTGCCGAGGCAACAGGTCCGAAAATCGTCTGATTGCGGGTCGTCTGTATTCTTACCTGCTCATCAGAATCCTTCTAATTATACAGATATTAGCGTGAGTAAATCAAGTAAAATATTTTATACAACGTTTCGTCATGACTTAATGAGGTTAGGTTTTTAAGGATTAAATTATTATTTCAGAGTTGTCAAGTGTGTGGTGTGCTGGCGACTGCTCTTATCCTGAGTTTGCTATTTGTATTCCTTATGTTTAAGTTCTTACTGCTGTGATATGTTTTTCGAGAGTTCAAGATTTTGAGTATCTTTCTCACATAACATGTGCATTATTTATGAAACTGCCAGGATTGGATGTTACTACATTCTATTGTAAGTTTTTACGCATATTATCAATTTATCTTTTTTTTAGCCTGTTTTCATGATAATCCACGTATTATGTTTCGCAATAATTCCGAGTTATTAAAAAAAAACATTTTTATCATATTTTTATGAAATAACATTGGTTACTATATCTATATATGTGTAAGTAACAAGAAGAGTTAGAGATTCTTTATGCTTATATAGTAAACCAATATAGTATTATTATTTTTTCTTTATTATAGCATAGAAATGTAAATTAAAAGCATAATAATGTGAATTAAAAATTAGTAAAATTAAATTCTACAATCAATAATAGTTATAAATGCAACTGTAATATTAAAAAAGATTTCGCAGTTGTCAAATCTTATTTGCAAATAAATCGAAATATAATAAAACTCGCGAATTCCGGTACTTGGAACTCAAAACTAGAAATAATCGTTATCGTGAAGGCAGCATCTTAAAAAAGCATTTTTCTGAATGCATTTCAGAACCGTATTTATAGCTGTTCCTTGCTTCACGTTCGACATCTACTTAGTTCATAGTCAATAGCGGAGAAATCGTATGTTCTTTTGCCGCCGAGTATTTGACATTTAAAGCATAATATTTTTAATGTTACTGCATAACTTTTAAGCAAATGATAAAAAGCAATAATAGAATTATTGAGACCCCCTACAGGGCCCCTCGATAATACGGGACAGCGCGCTAGAAAAGCCTTAATTTTTTTTGAAATATAACTATTTTATGTAATTTTGATATGATTCTGACTGTATCATGAACATGTAAAAAATACCATATCACAAAACATTTAAGTTATTTCAAATTTGTTTTTTAAATTATAATTTTCTCATATAATAAATTCTATATATTTTAATTTTCAGACAATGGATAAGATTTCATAAATCATCAAATTCTCTTCAATATTGGATATCATATATTGAAGATCAGCAGAACGTGGCCAAGAAGAAATCAATTGAAACCATGTCTATTTACGAAATGTATGAGCTTTAAGGAGTTAAAGTATTTCTTCGCCTGTACTACGTTTTTCTAAATGGTTGCAGATCCAAAACATAAAGACGAAATTTTTATAAAAAATGATAAAAAGTAATTATACAATCAGTAAATTTCTATGTATTTTACAGATCTGAAGTATTCAAGATTTAATCAGGATTAATAGAAAAAAGTTTGTAGACAAGAAGACGGTGGTGAAAAATAACTCTGTGTGTAAAATATCTATACCTTTACGTTATTTTTTGCTTTAATTTACAAATTACTTATATGCAAATACAAAAATAATTTTGTGTTAATGTAACTGCCTAAGATAATGTAAAATGTGATAATTCTTTTTATATAATTAATAAAATTATAAGTGTAATGTAGATATAAACATTGCAAACATCGCACAAAGAAACTTAACTGTAAAACTAAAGATAAACTTTATAAAATTATAAGCATTAACATAATTAATGTGTAAGTATCAGTAATGTATGGATGAGAATAAAAGGGCTACTCTTTGTATTCGAAAGCGGGTTAAGCACTATAAACGCTATACAATTTTATGTTCTGTAGTTTCATATGTTATTCCACTAGGTGGTTACGTTTAACCACCCGAAAATAATAAAATTTTTAATAAAATTATTTTGTAATCATTTTTAATTGATACCGATATCTTATAAGATATATTCTAGATTTTTCAAAATTTAGAATTTTGTTAACAAAATGGTAGCAGTAACTGGAGCACGAAACATACCTTCTGTGGAAGATATACAGATCTAGGGAAAAAGGTATGTATATCTTGTTTTTTAATATTTATTTGCTATCAATAACACCAGTGAAGACAATACAAATGCTATTTCTTTAGCGAGCTATAAACGAATTTAAGATATCTTTCCGACATCACAAACATCAGCAAAATAAATCTAAAGTTAATTTAAAATAAATTTATAACTAAAGTTAAAATGCTATTTTGAAAAATTGTAACAATAATAAAATAATAATAAACTTTCCGTAAATGCCTGCCGTTTCAGTCTCTCGTGTAATTGTCATACATGAGAGTCGGCAAAGTTAAAATAGAGATTTTGAATCACGTGTGTACATTTTCACTTTCAAAAAATTTTCAAACTTTTTGAATACTGTTTAATAAAATATAGTGTTTTTATATACTGATAAAAAAATAATTAATTCAGAAAAAAACTAAAAAAACACAGAGTCATAGAAATTTATAAATATGTAGATTTGCCCATATCGATGATTCTTACGAAGCCTAACGCGTTTCTGTATATATTAACATGTAAACGTATTAGTCTCTTTGTAAGAAGCGATGATATAATGTAGGAATGTTAAATTAACTTAAATATACCTAAGTACCAACAAATAGGCAGCATTTTTTCGAAAACACAAATGTATTAAAAAGAATTTTACAATCTTCATAAACAATCTTTAAAATCATAATATATCATAATTATTTATTTATCACACTCTGCATTGCACGTGACTCCTAAAATTTACGTGGGTTTTCTCACTCTACATCCAACGCCTCCCACTCCCAAAATACCCGGATGGGAATTCCCTTCAATGTCTACTTGGCGCCAAAACACGATGAGTGGGAATGTTTAGTACGAAACCTGGTCTGCCGACAGTCAGTCGCTCTACTACCGGAGGCACAACAAGTCGAAATGAGAGGTAATATGGAAAATCAGCAGCTACCACCGCCATACGAGCAAGTATGTCCGTCGTCGCCTCCTCCATACGATCAAATAATACAATCATTGCATCCGCAATACAGCCAGATATCACAGCCATTGCCACCACGGTATGGCCAGAATACTCAGCCGCTGCCGAGACAAAACAACGAAACAACGCAATCTTTGTCACAAGAATACGAGCCTCCACCCGACGATTTAAGTTCTATTTCCATTTCTTCTACTACTGTATCTATTCCCAGTAATACATCTAATCATGAGTCGTGTGAGAATCTGGACGAATACAGTGGGCATTACACTAGTACTACAAGGCTTCCTAATGAAGCTGCGCGTGTGCAGGCACCACGTTGGGTTACAAATGGATCTTCACGATATTTAGAGTATCCGAATTCTAGGAACAGTCTGATATCAAGAAATGAAACGGAAGAAAGCTGTGCTAGGAAATTTCTTGTCGTAAGTTCTTAAAGTTTGATTCATAGTCTGGTTATAACAGAAAAGAAATGTGTTAAGAAAACCGCACATTTCTAATTATCTTCATAGTGAATTTCCCGTACAATAAATGTAAATATTGATTATAGAACTTCCCTTTCCCGTACACTTATCGCATTGACAAGATAGAAATATCATATATCGCAGCGTTCGATTAGTACTTAAATGCAACTTGCTGACATTGCACGCAGCATATATGAAATTTCTATCTTGCGGATACGAGTAGAACATGGTAGAGGAAAAAGCATTTTTTTGTATAGACAGACTTATAAGGTACTAGGTACCGGGTGTATCCCAAAATTCTATTGAAAAGAAATTTTAAACATTTCTAGTTCCCTTGACATTCGATGATAATAAAACATTTCTTACGGTGAGTAGATAAAGTGTATTTAAGATATTTTACCAAGATAAAGTGTTTAACAAAAAAATTATATTTTCAGTACTGCATGTCTTTTGGATGTTCATTGTCTGTGATAATCTTCGGCCCTATAGTTGCAAAATATATGTTTCAAGTTATAAAGGAACGTTATTTCGCGTAAACTTTTGTAAGTATAATATTTCGTATATAGTAAAGCGCCAAAAGATGCCATAAATAAGAATAAAAAATAAATAAAATTTTCCAAAATTAATTGAACAATATTTTCCATAATATTAATATATGAAGGATACGAAAATCTATCAAAAATATGGAGGGCTCAGTACCAAAGGGATCCATTTTGAAAAACGGTCTTTTTTTAGTGCACTAAGGTATATTTCTGAAATTTCAACACTAGAAACTCAGTTATCTTTAGATTTTGTACTGTCAAAGTACTATTTATGTAAATATGTATATTGATCTTTAGAGTTAAACATTAGTTAGGTGCACTACTGCATTTTCTCAAAAATATGTAAAAATGGTCTTGGTCTCCTTTGGTTCTGAACGTTCCATATAATAAACCGCTGATGTAAGTAATGTGTAAATTAATTAACCCTTTAACGCACTTAAGGACATTTATTCCACATCCGACCGAAAAGACCAACTTTTGCCCCTTGTTGCATAATGTACTATTTCATCCTTGGGGGACGAAAATGTCTCCCAAATTTAAAAGGTCGCTGTACTATGCAAAACATAATTAAATTAAAAATGCTATTGAAATAGTTTATTTGGAGTCATCATAAACTCTGTAGGTGTTTAGAATATTAAAATTAATTTTTTTTAGAACAACTTTTCTTAAAAAATTCGAAAAGTTTTAAAACTAGAGCGTGTATGAAAGGGTTAATAATTAACAAGAACTGAACCTTATAAGGTCAAATTGCGGCAGCTTTCTCAATAGTGCAGAATATAGTACTCAATGTAATTATTATTGAATGAACTTACCTTCCTAAAGTGTTGATTAAATGAAGTCTACAATATTATACATTATATGAGGAAATCTTTTTAAATTCGCCAGTTAGATACGCCAGAAAATGGTAAATGGTAAATTTTCAAAAAGCGAGTACATCTTTCACGACAAAACTAAAATGCAGAGGTACAAAAAAATATTGTTTAATATTGTTTTCTATGCACTTGAACATTTTTTATTTTAAATTAAAATAAGGAATTTAGGCAAAACGTAGCAATTTGCTTAAGGACATGTACTCATGATTTAAATAGTGCTTGATTAAATTACTTAGTTTCACTCTTCCCGTTAAACAATCTACGTCCGGTTGTACAGAATGAAACTTGGAACAAACGTTTTGCAATATATTTTTTTTTAATAATAAGTATCTTGCACAGTCTTTTGACATATTGTCTATTTTTTGGTAATCTTGATTGTTCATAGTAAAAATATTTTTTGTGTAAAACTAACGTACCTCTTCAATAGGAAAAGAAAAAATTGTTTGTTATATACCTTAACTAACGAGAAACATTGAGTTAAAAAGGTGTACTCCCTTTTGAAAATTTACCATTTTCTGACGTGTCTAACTAGCGAATTTAAAAAGATTTCCTCATATGTGTTTAATATTCTTATGATACCAAAGAAAAAACTTTTGAGGAAAAATATATAGATAATGTTATAAATCATACTACTATTTTATATTCTGCTCAAAAATTAACTAATAATCACCTTAAAATTTTATAATATTTATGCGTTTAAATTAGTTAATCATAATAAATATTTCTACGAAGCAGTTATTGTCATTTATTTAAAAACAAAGAAAATCTAGTTTCAAGGCATCTTTCCACACTTTACCTTATATATACGATCTAATATGATAATATTCTCCGTAATACATGTTTAATTTTTTATATTTCAGTTTTAATAAATAATTCATCTGTAAATCAATAGACAAATCCACTTCAAGATTGAATTCAGTGTTTATCTGCTAGCATCGATTTAACTTTAACAGCTTCGTCAAGACTGAATCATTTTAAAATGTAAATATAGAAATGATTATTCACTAATGGTAATGTCTGGAATCTCGTTAAACATACTGCTAATTTTTAGACGATCAGAAACAGTATTAAAAACATTTAATTCAAAATGTAGATTTATTCGTGACGTCAAAA
The DNA here is from genome assembly GCA_900480035.1 of Eupelmus urozonus. NCBI lineage: Eukaryota > Metazoa > Arthropoda > Insecta > Hymenoptera > Eupelmidae > Eupelmus > Eupelmus urozonus. The sequence continues at coordinate 9,754 of UELX01004592.1, read as the reverse complement.
AGTATCAGTCAATTAATTTTTATATTTTTTATACGGTAAAATATTCTAAATGTAATATTTATTATATATACGAAAATATTTTTGGAACTTAGAAGTTTGTACTCATAACTTTTTAAGAAGATGTCAAAGTCTAGTATTTATTGACAATTATGAAAATAGTTTTATTCAACTTCTTGTCTGCCCTTGACTATAGAAAATCAAGGTAATAATGAGATATTGTTTTAAAATGGAATATTGTACGAAAATATTGGAATATAAGATTTTTTTAATTTTTTGCGTTTTTATAATTGAAATTGTTTACATTTTTTAATAAATACGAATAGAACTTTTGTAGTTTTGTAAACATTTAAGATAATGGAAGCTGTGATAATTATTTATATTCAATAAATATAGCTATGATCGAATAATATTTCTGGAATTTTTATTTATGAAAGTAATAATATAATAATTTCTATTTTTAAACTAAAATAAACAAATAAATTTAAACAATTTAAACAAATACATTTAAATTTAATAAATATTTGTCTATCGATTTATAATGAACCAAGCTGTTAATTTTGATTATAAGGGCAGAGCACGTGTCTTACTGAGGAGTCCACTCTAGCTGCTCGAGGACGAAACGCCTTTTTTGTTTGGGCAACATTACAGCCTTCGAATTCTGGAAGAGAATACGTGCTCTGCTTTTATAATCAAAATTAATAGCTTAATTCGTTATAAATCGATAAATTTATGTTTATTAAACGTATAACTACTAATGATAGCGTCTTTTCGAACTTATAAATACATTTAAAATTAATTTTAACTATCTTTATCAATTTATTTTATATCTTTAAATTAGTTTCCTGTGACTTTTATATTAAATTTGAATCGATTACACGCGGTATATACTCTCGCTCAACAAAGAGAAATGAATTAAGAAAAATTCTAATGCCCATGAAACTGCAAGTTCTCGCAGCTTTGTCTAGCTGTCTAAAGAACGCAGATTGATCTTTATCTAATTGGTGATGCTTCATATTGCAATATTATTTGAAAATTCTTGATTTTTCTGAAAGGCATTTAAAGCCCCAATTGCAATATTAGAGAATCCTTTATTCCTCTGATTATAATTTGGGCTTCTATAGGCTTCAAGCGTACCTGTGTACGAAGAAGCTCGTCTCGAGAGCTTGGAGTGCCTTTTTCAGTTGTATGTAATAATTGTCATATTGTCGCATTAACCGAAAATTTAAATAAGTTGTAAGAAAATAAAAACGCCAGACCTGTACGGAGACACGCAGGCTGCACATGAAGTCATAAGGCAGTAAATGGAGTCACAAAAGTTTTACCAGGACAAAAGTTGTCTTATTATCTTAGTCGATGTGAGGTTATAACTATAGTTGGTCGGCATGTTTTCCTCAAGTTAAAAATGGGTTGCGGAGACGGAAAACCGGCAGTCTACGCAGAGCCATCCCAAGGGAGACATCAACCTTTTCTTGCACTTAGGAACGTTAAATGTATTGTTTATTATAAACAAACCGTGTATTTATTTATTACATTATAAATAAATAATTTTAAATAAGGCAATGTAATTTATCTGCATTAATACAAAAAATATCTGCACAAACCTGATTTATGTTAGTTATAGCGCCCTTATAATTGTATAATTCTTCTGAGTAGGATTCTATGAGAATTCCATGATTCCAAAAATTCTGTACAAAGACAATCGAGTCAATTAATTTTTGTTAAATATTTTTTTAAATGTTTTATTATGATATCTCACGTTGTTTCAATTTTATGCGATAAGTTGAGATATAATTTAATTTAGCTAATTTTTTGTTGATTCCCTTTTTTCTTTTAATGAAAAAAAAATTTGGTAGGTATAAAATTTTAACCTTTTAACTGGCAAGATATTTATAACTTTTCGTGCCAAAACTGGTAGCTGCAAATACTATTTGTAATTACAATATTTTTATAATTGTAATACATAAAATAATAAATCCAGACCTTTACCTTTCTGTTGTACTAAACTCTATCTGGAATTACAAATATTTTATTTTCTTATTTTTCTAAACGATTCATACCATAAAAACGTCATTATCACTATCTTGGCTAATTAATAGCTTAGGCTTAAAGAATTACCGTCAACTATTAAAATAGACTGGTAACGACTCAATACATCGACATGTGCCATTCTCGCGTTTCAGATCGTGTTAGATAAGATAATTATCATTTATTGAAACACGTCATATCCTTTTGATCAAATATAAATTTTGCATCATTTTTATCAAGTCTTACATTGTCTTAACCAATACATAAATATTTCTGATAAACTATCTAAAATCTCAATGACTTTCTCAATTATGACTTAAATTTATTAATAAAAATATTACCTACCTTGTTTTGATTATTCACTGTCAAAATTCAAATTCAGAAGGCAAAAATACATTGGAAACTTTAGAGTATCTACTCGAATTGAAAAATCCACCACGCTATTGTTTACACTCTCATGCACAGGAATCAACACTAACATTTTATATTTTTATAATTAAGTCTTTACAGTTTTTTTAATGTTATTAAAATAATAAAGTAAAATATAGCGGTAATTCGGATAATTTTCTATTCCACTATTACAACTATATAAAACTCACAGAAGTTACGGAGTCAATCTAATGAACCTTCAAGGAAAGGTTATGTGAAACTTACTTACTTGGATTTCAATTAACCCTTAAAAAATAAACAAAACGAACATAAACTATTGTCATCATTATATTTGTTTTGAAAATAATTATTCAACTTATAAATTTTATCCATTTTGTTATTTTTCAAATTTCATAAATTAAAATTGTAAAAATTGTATTTTAATAATTATTTATTATAAAATATAAAAATTATTGAATAAGTCGCTTTAATGTTTTTAAATATTTTTAAAATTTTAATTTAAAATATTTATATTTTCAGCATAAAAATTACAATAGCAATTTTTTTAAATTCAAGAAAACTATTACTTAAAAAAGTAATTTGTTATAGTTTACCTACCTTTTAAGATTTAAGATAAATATTGATAAATGAATTTTCATAAACATATATTACTTGACACCGTATAGTTTCTATCAGTACTATTTATTGCAGTTCTGTCATTTTAAGTCAAAAGAAAAATATATTTTAAAGATCATGTTGCTAATTCGTTTTATTTTGATATTTTATATCCTCGATAACGAACAAAATTTTGTTTGTTCCATAACTAAAAATTGTTTGATGTTGATTAAAAAGCGTATAACAGTAGAATTAAAAGTTCATCAAGTTACTGTTTTTGTAAACAACAAGAACAGTAAGCTGTTAGCTGAAGGGAATATGATTTTAAAAATAATATCTCAAGAAACTCCATCATTCTTAATAAATTTAATAGAAACTCATGATAAAACGAGGCTCTTTAATTCGAGGAAAGAAAACAAAAAATCTAATTATGTACATTTTAATATAATTATTGATGATGGATCAAACGATATTCTAAAAAGGTTTTATAGTTTTATTGATTTTCTTGTAAATTTGTCCTTTAAATACAGAAGACCCAAGACTTTACTCATTTTAATTAATAATAGACCACCACCTTTCTATGTCATAGAAAACATGTTCAGATATGCATGGACAAATCAATTTTTAGACTTTAACATAGTAATCGAAGATTTTACTGACTTAGTAAACTTTGACAATTGCCTTACTTTATATTACAATCCGTTTCAGAAAATAATTTTCAAAAAATTCTTAAATGAAGATAAGAAAATATTTCCTGATAAATTATTAAATACTAATGGATACGAAATAAAAATAGCAGTTATAAGTAGTGATCTACTTGCAGAAATAATTCGAGATAGAAATGGAAATATTATTAATTTAAAATCTCGGATGTTCCTTTTAACATCTACTATCTTAAAAACTATGAATCTCACATGGAATTTCGTTGAAGTAGGTGTAAATATGTCCATCTATAAAGGAACAACAGACATGTTCGAAAAACTATCACGAAATGAAGCAAATCTCCTGGCTATTCCAAAAGCATTTATTAAATTTTCTTCTTACAAATTTTTACAAACAGATTTAAAAAGTGATTGCCAAAAGTTAGTTGCTGTTGTTCCTAAAGAATTTGTTGCTATCATACAGTTGCCGGCCAATATGGTTTATTATTTTTTTATAATACCTCTATTTTTTGTAATTTTCTTGTGCATAATAAGAATATTAAAGGTACAACAAGAAAAGGTAACATTTTTTCATATTATTCAAATTATATTTGGAATACCTTTATTGAATCAACCTAAAGAACTAGTATATAGAATGTTATATTTAAGTTTCGTTTTAATTCCGTTTATATTTTTAAATAAATTTTATTCTGACTTTTTGAACATCAAATTAGTAAATAAAGATCGTTACTTCGAAACCTTGAAAGGTCTAGATCAATCTGGATTAAGACCGTATATTTATAAGGGAACTTTTGACTTACTATTCTCGCAAGCAAATGATTTCCATCTTCTAAATATAAAGCGTAAGACTAAAGCAGTGGAAGGTATTGTAAAATGTCTGAAAGATATTATCTTAAATGAACCTAACCTTTGTTTTGTATCGATTGAATTTTTGGATTACTTTAAAAGATTTCATTTAAAATATTTTCATCAAACATTCAAAATTGCTAAACCAGTATTTCACTGCATGAATTTGCCATTCTATTTTGAAAACTCATCTCCCTATATAGAAAAGTTTCGCAAAATTCTTGACAGGCTTACTGAATCAGGAATAGTGAAAGCATTCGATATTTTTAAACAAGACGAAAATCAATTCAGAGCTGATCATACAAAAGATTCGTCTAATATTTTATTATTGACTCTTGTTTGTGTTTTGCTTTGCGGTTATATGATATCAATGATTGCATTTGTTATTGAATTCAATAAAAAATTTAAGAAATGAACAGCGTATAATTAAGTTGTTCTGTTCTTGTTATTTTGCAGTTATATGGGAGTCATTATTTTTATAATTACGAATAGAAAATTTTGAATATTTAAAAAATTAAGTAATTTTTGCACTGTGTGCTGGAATCTCGTTTTCACGAACGTTCGAAAAAATTGCATCTATTTGTATATTACACACATTACAAGAAAAAATTGTATTCAATACTTGGGAAGGATAATAATTTGAACCTCATGTGACTTTTTAACGCTCTAACAAAAGTTCTTGCTTTATACAACCACATAAAAAAATACGGTTCGATACATCAGGCGATTTCAACCTCAAACGCAAAGATCCTCGTGAGGGTAAAATCACTTTCTTGCACAAGTATCGAAATGCATTCATTCAAATGCGAAATCAATCGCTCAAAGTATCAATGTAGTAAATTATGCATCTAGTGCGCTAAGCAGGTGTTGTACACATAGGTATAGTTTGTTGTACGAATAAACTAAGCGTAACTTTTGAGTTTACTAAGTTTCTGATTTACGCAAAAATTTAATACAATTCATTGTGAAATTTTTAGCGCGCGAATTTTCTATTTAGAGCGCTGTTTTATATGAGTATGTAAACAGGGTTGCAGGTATTTAAATCGATTTGAAATTTAAATTACCAAATTTAACCCGATATTTATTTAGGTTTTAATTTACAAGTTAAATTTTATTTCTGATTTACCTAATTTTTATGTTAAAAATCAAGTTTGATTTTTTAATTAACAAATAAATGATAAAATATCTAAAACTCTAAAATTTTTCTAAAGATCTTTTTAAAAAGAGAGTAGAAATAAAATCTAATGATACTGATCTAATTCTGCAGTCATTTATAAAGTTAGTGTTTTTAATTTTGTAAAACTAATTTTTATAATTACCAATAAATACCAAATAATTCGAAAATCAAGTAAATCTAATTAAACTCGACTGATTTAAGATACTTGATTTATAATTTTCTTAATTTTTTAATTAATAAATAAAATTTGATTTGTTAATTAAATCTTAAATAATACTCAAGTTTTAGAAATAAATATCAACGTTATAATACATTTAAATTTAACCGCTAACGGTTTGTTAAATAAGTATTAATTTTTAAATATAATAATTAATCATTTGTAAGCGTAACCAGAGAAAAATAAAGTATATCTTGAACATTTTTAGTAAACAATATTTAATTTATATCCTCCAAACTTCTAGCAACAAGTTATGTTACAGTTCTCTAGCGGAAAAATCTGAAATTTTGTACAAAAGAAATTATGATATGGGAGCATGATTTTCCGTCATAAAATTGACAAACTGACAAAGCGAGCGTACTGATGAAATCGTAATAAATATTTATTGGTAGACATAAATGTTATTAAATTTTGGACTGTAAAATCTATTTTTTGAAAAAGTGTTTTAATAAAATTCAAAGACTAACTCAAAGACTACACTTGCTTGCTGCATGTTAGTTTGGAGGAACTTATCGCTCAATGCGACGAAGAATTTCGTAGTTATTTACACGCGAGCCTTTAAAAAAGGGGAAAATTCATTAATGTTTTCTCTGGCTGCTCACGAGATAATTTAATAAATATATATTCAATAAATTTAAGTATAGGAATAAAAATTATTATGTAGGATTAAAAAGTGTTCCGCACATCAAATTTGTAATTACCATAAACTCACAAGGTTTTAATCTTGAAGAACATTTTTTGTTTGCACAAACTAAAAACAAAAATATTAAACTTACTAATAAAGAATAATATTAATTTAAAATTATATAGATTGATTTTCTTTACATACAACACATTACGCTTAATTTTAGACTTTTACAAAAGTGGACAAAGATACGCAGTAAAAGAAAAGAAGAAGAAAAATATGAGAATGAAATTTATTTATACTTATAATGTTTCAAATAAAATTTCAAATAAACTTCTAGAAATTAAACAAAAATTAATTTATGAATTCATGTCAATACTCCTATACCTACTGTAGAGAATGCTGATCTTTTTAAGGTGGCTTAGGCGATTTTTAAATACACGACAGAAATCTGTAAAATTTGAAGATAATTTTAATAAAAAATACCAAACTCATTTTCGGTGAAAGAATTCCTAGGTTATCGAATTAATTTTCGAAGAAAAACGCTACCGAAAAGTTACCAGTTGAATATATTCTTATGGGAAAAGTAAAAAATCGACAATTAGTCAAAAAGTTGACGACAGTCTAAAATGCGAATAGATAAAATTATTTTTATTTTAAGAGACCATTTTAAATATCAGAAGCTAAACGGAATGAATTATTGCATCGATAATGTTTTATATTGTATACGTATTCTAAATTATAATTGTGTGAAACTTGTTTGGAACTGTACAGGAAACACTTTTATATTAATTAAAATATTTCAGAATAGTAACCCTTGTTTGTAAATTTATAAATTAAATTTTATTAATAAATGTGTATATTTTCCACCGAATTTTATTTAAGTGTCAATGTAGAATTGATTTAAAATCGTGCATTTACTGCTAATAAAAAAAAAATATTTTTCAATTCCATAAAACCGTTTACTAAATAATAGTAAATAAAAATATATATTTATTAAAAAAGATTGCAATTACCCTCTTTACTTTTACTGACCAATCGTAATAACTATTAAAAATTAAAATAGATTATTTGATAAAGATGTAATAATTAAATGTTTTCCCTTTGTACAATAATAATTTTATCAATAATTTATCGAAAAAAGTCCTAATCATTTATCACAATAACTATACAAATGTTTTTGCGAAGGTGTGCTATCTCCCAGTTGATGTTGCAATCTTTACCTGCAACTTACTGACTTACCAACTGCTGCGAAGTTACCAGCAACTACAGTTATGCTCTACAGGCGCTTTATCACAAGAAATGAAACTTAAATCAGTTTTGTCTAAACTTGAAACGATTAAGCACAAAGAAGCGGCAAAGTTTAAATTCTCAAAGTGCCACCTATTTTTCTGTGGTTTTTGATCTTTTTTTATACTTGTGGTGTCCACCTTATAAGTTATTGTGATATGTTCGGTATTGTAATGTACTCCTGAAAGGGTTAACTTGAGCTTACGTCAACTGGAAGCTCTGCAGTACGCAATAGTTATACTCTTTAAATAGTTATTAACAGTTATTCAATAAAATTTACAATTGTTAATAATTATTCACAATCTCTGCGATTTTTGTTTTCTAAGAATAATAAGAAAACACAAATTATAAAATATAAATTACAACAAATTTTAAAACTTAAGCCCAATAAGTTATATAAGATATGAATTTCACAAATAATTTAAATGAATTTTCTTCTTTAAAAAATTCTTTTTCAAAATAATTTATCAAATACTGAAAATTAATCAAAACAACGTTTTACTTGCTATTTTTATCAACTTTTAAAAAAATTATCTTTGTGGTATTACAATCTATCGAAAACATTTTTTATTAAGATTTAGAATTATACAAATAAATAAGTCTGTATAATTGTTAGTAACATGAAATTCATATTGTTTTAACTTTCAAATTAAATATTTATTATTATTATTGATTAAAGTTTCTTAAATCTCCAATCCTTTATTATATCTCTAAAATTTACACAGATGCCCACACTAAAAAAGATATTTCGTTAAGTTTCCTATAATCTACAGAAATTTTCCGAAAAAGTAATATCTTCTTTTGCTCTGTGCTCACAGTCGAAGTCAGACGGAGTTTTTGCTGCTAAAAATCGAAGAATCTCCATTTCAACAAAGCTAACTAAATTTCTGATAATGGTATAAAAAAAAGGAGTTTTTCAGAATTTTTTACGGATTTTTCTTCTTCGCATATTAACATAATTTTAACTCAATGAAGCGATACAATTAAATGAAATATTTTTTAGTGCAAATCGCTCCGTTAAAAAAGATAAAACTTAAAAGTAAAGAAAATGAATAATAGATATACAGTCTTTACATTGCACTTTCCCACGCTTTTTGCTTCAGTCCTTAACTAGCCATTCATATTTTAAATATAAACATATCTCGCTTAAAAATGAAGATGGCAATACAAACAGTTCAACTGACACAATCACATAACAAAATAAAGTTAACACTTCATAAAAAAATAATTGTTGTTTTATTATAAGAAAAATACAATAGAAAATATAACCAATTATAACATAATGAGTTTTCGGGAAAAAGTACTAATGAGGTTATTAAACATGCAACTCTTCCTGTTTCATGAGTAATTGAAATTATACTATAAATACTCAGCGTATTCAAAGTCAGTGCAGCTCTGAAAGGAAGCTTTCAGTGTATGCGCATCAATAAGTAAAATGAAGGGCATTTTTTGTATTTTGGGAATTCTTGTAGCCACAGTAAGTATAAAATAATAAATATAAAAATTCTTATAATTTAATTAATAAAAATATTTCTCGTTAGTTTAAAATAAGGGTGCGTCATTTTTTTTATTAATATTTATACAGTTAAGATCTGTCTTGCACTATATGTAGCACCAACTTATCCTTTAATGCAACATTTTTTTTATATTCTTAAAAAATTATAAAAAAGAAAATAATGTAATATGAAAAAAGAATATATTATATTGCGGAAAAAGAAATTCCTAATATTATATGAGCAAATATTGTTTACTATAATGGATACGGCAAATGTTTGTTCCTTTTTTCCAAGGTGATTTTTCATTTTTCATGCGATTTTAATTCCCAATATATCATTTTGTTCCTCCCTGGTAGAATCTGATTCTATTTCCTAACTAGTTAATAGATATTTAACTTAGGCACAGGCTCAAAACAAGGTTGTTATACTAGC
>UELX01004591.1:0-17063 GCA_900480035.1 Eupelmus urozonus | reverse complement strand
AAAATTTTATAGTTAATAAGTATATTTTTGTTGTTCAATTTTAAATAGCCATAACATTGGTTCTAATTACTAATTCTGTATTCTGCAAACGGCAAATTGAAGCTTTATTTTTCTACTTTTACTTTAGCTATAGGAAATTTATTTAAGAGATTTCTATAGATTAAATTAGTCTCATCTCAAGGAGAAGCTCTTTTTTACATTTTTCTTAAAATAAGGCTACAAGCGTCAATAACTTGAGTTTTCCGAAGCGTTAGACCGCATGGCTGCGGCTTTGTTCATTTTTCGGCACCTAAAAACATATCCTAAAGTTTCATTAAGATCTGAGACCCGCAGGTGTGACACTCTCCTGGTTAGTTGTGGATTTAGAATTAATTTTATATGAAACTTTTTACAAAACTAAATAACTATGTTTTTGTCTTTATTTAATTCAAAATTTAGTTTAATTAATTAAAAAATATTTTAAAATCTTAAAATTTAATATTTTTTAATATTTTAAAATTTTAACAGAATAATTAGGTCAAATTCAAATTCTAAAATAAATTTTAGAAAATGAGAACAAATTCAATAGAATAGAATAATCAAATAAATTTTTAAGTTTGCATGCACATAAAGTTAAAATATGTGGATCATGATACTTATTTTATGAAGAATTTCTTATGTACAGTGTCAGCATTGTCAGCAAGTTGTATAAAGGCATTTTATATACATTTTACGCAAAGGCAAACATTCTTGAAAGAATACGATACTGTAAAAGTTGCACCTTTCAAAATTTCATATTTTCACATTGAACATATTTGTATTTAAATAAATAAGAAAATATAATTTTGACATAACTTATTTTTTATATTCTTATAAAAATTATACATTTTGTATGATGAATATATTTGTTGATACAGTTTACTTTTATATCCGATTATATTTCCGATAATTACAAGCACTCTATCTTAATCACATTCTTCAAAATTTTAATACCATTCTGAAAATAACTACTTTATAAAATCAATTCAATATTAAAACAATATGTTTCTTATTTATTACATTATTACGAATGGAATCCACTTGTTGAATTCATTATACGATTTTATTGCAACTATATATTATTAAAAATTTATTAAAAATTTATTTCAATTATTGGAAACTCGAATCGTCTGGTAAATCTAAATTAATACAAATTTCATTCCTTTAACTCACAGTTCCACAAGCTGCTATATCAATTACGAAAAAACCTATAAATAGTACTCTAAACATTCAAATTCACAATTCGAAATCCGACAATGACATTTTTACCGCCGAGCATTCGAAGTCAGCAAAAAGCTCAGCGAGTACGAAAAAAAAGCTCTCAGCGAAAGCGCGATCGCGTATATAGACGCAACAAACGCGAAATCGAACGGCAGATTTTTTTCCATACAACTCGCGAAAATTGCTCGCTTCCACTGCTCTCGCGCATCGGACTACTATCTGCATTCCTCAAGAGAGAAAGACAGAGATACAGTCGGCGCGCCGGGGCTTCCTCGTTTTTCCGGCATACTTGACAGCTCGTTTGCGCTCCGACGTCGTCCTATAGTCCTCCCCTCTTCTCCTTTCCTTTCCTCCTCTCTCTTTCCCTCCTCGAAACCCAAAAATAGTCCGCGCCCTTTAACCAGAAATATATGTCAAGTCGCGCGATCAACACACACGCGCGAGCGAGCCGGAAAGACAAAGCGGGATAGAGGCGAGACAATAGGCTAGCGGAAAGGGAAAAATAGACGGAGATGGCAAACGAAACAAAAAAAAAAAAAAAAGAGTGGAGAGAGAGAGGAGGCACAGGCAGGTGCGGAAACAAGCGACGTATGGTCCCCTGAGTTTTGCAAGCGGCCGCGAGTTAATGATTAATTCGTTTTGTCCTGGCTTTTTTAAAGCTTTTTTCACGTCGGCGAGGGGAAAGCTTAATTCGTTTTGAAATATTTGGCGGGATGTGATGCTTAATTTGGTGATGACAGAGACTGTTTTTACGGAAACAAATCGTGCGCGTTTTTACGTCTAAATTCTTCATTATTGAAGAAATTAGGTTTTATAAATAATGTAGAAGTTTTAAATAAAATACTATTTGTATTTGAATTTTTAGATTCAAGAACGTCCGCAATTGACACATTTGTAAGCGATAAAACGTAGTTGATAATATTATAAATAAGAATTTATTTTAACTGTATGTTTGTTTTACTTTGTACTACTAGTAACATAAAGAAACGTTTTAGCTATTTTAATGAAACAGTACACACAAACATTACAGTTATTCGCCATGATTTATTGTTTTAAACTTAGTTTAATTTTCTGTGTTCTGTGCAACATTGAACAACACAAAAATTTCGTGTGAAATCCGCAATGTAGAAAACTTTTTACATTTCTAGTAAATTCAAACAAAGTTTTTTCAGCAACCCGAAAACTACCCCACATCATTTGTTAAAATTTGGCGTAAAACTTTCTTATTCAGCTTGTTTGAACTTTACTTATCAGACATTAAAATTTTCAGTTTAGATAAATCTTAATCATTGTGAAATTATTCAATGAAATTTATACACTAAAAGATTGCTTATTTCGATAACTCATGTAACACAAAGAAATGTATGCAACTATTTAAAAAATATATCATATAATTTGTCTTTCAACATTATTTCAAATTAATTTGTAAATATAAAAAAATACGATAATTCGTTTTAAAAAAATTTTTATCTTTTTTTAGGATTAAGGCCTTATTTAAATGTTTCAAGTTACTCGGATGAATATATAAAAGAAAAGAAGATTTTTATGCTATATATAGATTATGCAATCATTGATTACAAACTTTTAAGGATTATACTTGAAGAATTTTCCACAGCTAAAATTTCTTGAAAGTATATCGACCTTTTGTAGATCTTTTTAAAGAAATTAAATCAAAAATAAAAAGTAACAAACTTTGTACTGTACATTGGAGGATCAGTTGCCCAACATTTTATTTTAAATATTAATATATTATAAATAGGAAATTTGTGTGAAAATTTTATCTTTTGCGGTATATAAAAGGTAGAAAGAGTTTGGAAGCTGCCTTTTGAATCACTTTGAATTATTTAAAAAGAATGAAATTTTAAAAAGTTATGCCCGTTTGAAATTCATCCCTTCACATTATTGTAGACTTCAAAGGCACAGGAACACTGACATGACAGAATTTTTTTTAAGGTTATACACTCAGAAAAAAATTTAATCATAGCAATAAAAGTTTAATTGATTTAATAAAGGTTTCATTGATTAAATTAAAAATTTAGTTGATTCAATTAAGCCATCCAACAAAAACTAAATTTTTTTCTCATTAATTTTCCATGTACTACTAAAATTAAAAAAGTTCACTAAAAAATCTACCAAAAACTATCATAATTTTGTCTCCTTGAATTACTTTTTTTGCAAATCACTAAAAAATATAATTAAAAAAATAATTAAAAATTGAAAAATAATGATTTAATTTTTGTTTATTGTTATTTATTTTTTTAATTATTGTTATTGGAAAATTTTCTTTTTTGTGCAAAGTAATAAATGTATCAAAATTGTTCTTAGTCGTAAATTAATAAAAGAAACAAACTATTGAAATAAAATATGGTTTTAATCTATTAATCCAAGAATTAAATGTAGAATTAGATTTAACGCAAATAATAAACTAATATATTTTAAAAAGTCTTATAAGCTAATGTCGATAATCCACGTCGTACAAAAGCCACGCGATAAAAAAAGCGCGTTCGCATCTCAAAAGGGAAGCTCCGCACACACGTAAGCAAAGGCGCGGCGAAACGCGCAAAAACTCGAAGACAAAGCGAGGCATTGGCCGACTATTCCCGGACCTGTTCTACTACCTCCCGGCTATTCCTTTCCTCTCTCACTTTCTCGTTGGGAAGAAAAATATTTCGGAAAGTGGAAGTCGGGGGGGGGGGGGGAGCGACGACGCGCTGCACATCGTAAAAGACGGCGAAAGCCGTTTGAGCCTTTCCAGGTAAAAAGCCTCCCTACTCTCTATCTCCTCTCTTTTTTTTCTTATCGCGAGAGAGGCATTGTGAGCGAGCTCTCCTTTTCTAGTTTTTGGGGGACGTCGACGTCGACGACGACGGGGCGAGTTTCTCGCTGGCTCGCCTCTTTCTTTTTATACCGGACAGATACGTGCGCGAAATTTTCACCTCTGTTTTCCTCTGCGGATGTGTGTCTACCTTTTTTCCACGTGTGTACCTCGTCTCTTTTTCGCGCTTATATTTCTTCGTCTTTATTTTCGCAGCTGAGGCAGTTGGGAAAGTGCTAATTTTAGGGGAGTTTGGGAGTGGCGAGGTATGCTCGCGTTCGATTTTAATCGATCGATATCCAGAGGAATTAGGTTCTTTCTTTTGCTTTATCCGGGGAATTGGACGCGTTTAATTTTTTGTCGGCATTGGGGCTTTGTTGTGGAAAACATTATTTCGCTTGAAATACGTGGCCGGAACGCTTATAATTGATTTTTTGATTAGACCATCCATTACGGAGAATTAATACAATTAAATAAGACAATCGTTAATAAGAGGAATAAATACAAAAGAATCGCATTTTTTCATTAGACAATTGTCTGCGAACTGTCATATAGAATAAAGATGTTTTTTACTTTGATATTATTTAGATTTATGGTGCATTCATATTTCCTTTTGTTTATCGTTTCTTTCCTTTTTTCTGAATAGTATAAATTTTTTAGAGCAAGTGAAAAAATTTATCTACATCAAATAAAAATTGTATCAAATAACATCAAATATATGGCTAAGATGATCAATATCTAGAGTTCGAATGTGATAAAGGGAATAAAAAAGCTTTCCGTGCACAAGTACTATTTTCGTTTTTATAATAAATAGAATTTCTATGAAAAAATTGTTGTGTAGATCATTTCAATAAAAAATGTAGTTGTTCTTAAAATTTGTTTCTGAGATCTTATGTTATTAAAAATATTAAAAATTCTTAGAAAAAGTTAAACATACTTTGGCTATAATTAAAAAAAGAAACATGTTTGTAACCTACTTTTTTGAAACAATAAATCAATATCGCGTTAAAAATTTTAAAACTTAGTTAATTAGTTCTATTATTGTTTAAAACGTACTTTTGTTATTTTTAAAGTTAAGCATGATTAATGGGCTTACGTTTTATGATTTTCTTCACTACATTAAAAAGATCAATGCAAATATAGGATTAGACAAAAACCCTTGCCTGAATTAAAAAAAAATTCTGTTTTATTAAAAAGTATAATACATGAATATATTTTAAAAGATTCACAGGAGACCTTTACTAGTTTAGTAATATATTCTCAGGAATAAATCTTAAAAAGCGGTTGTGGTAAAAGATATTTAACGTCCAAATGAGCTTACTAGATACAGCGTATTCTTTGTTAGAATGGATTTCAATTTTTCGGGAGGCATCGCATTGGCTTTTTTATGCATAACGAATTAATATTATCGAGATGCTTGGCGGTATCCAATGTAGAAGCTTTATTTTTATGCCTGCACTCTTGCAGCTTTACAGATTCAAGTAAAACGTTCTGGGCTTCTTTATTGCCGTGCATTAAAGAACGACACATATTTTTTAAGAATACGCCGTCGCGGAGAGCATAAAATCAGTAAAATTACGTTGGTTTATTGCTAGTGGAAGTATAAATTCTGAGATTGAAAATCAGAACAGTATAGCTTTTAAGTTTTTGAGAAAGTTAAAAGATTCTCTTATTTTAATTTATTATTACTTGTTTTAATTTTTAAGTTACGTTAAAAATTAATTTAATTCTAAAAATTTTTTTTATTTATAATATTATTCTCGGAAAATGATAATTCATTTCATTTTATTTAAAAAGAACGTCTTTACTCACAATATTCCTGTAATGTTTATAATATAATTGTAAAACAAATTAAATATAAAATAATTTAAAAACTCCTTTTTTATTATGAATGACAAAGCAAAACAATTCGAGAAATTGTGGTCAGAACATTTGAATTCAAGCATAATAAAAAATCACACTGTTGCGAGATAACAGACTTTCTCACCTGCGTAGCAAAAGGCGAAAGGCTAAAGGTGAGAAAGAAACTTTGTACCATCATTTTGCCTTCTCACCTTTACTTAATCAATCAAACGGGAGGATCACATCGACTCAGGGTCGCGGCGGTCTTATATGTTTCTACAAATAGCACATTTGAGCCTTTCGTTCGTGAAATGACTTGGCGCGCTAGGTCACGCTCAACATTCGCCTATTCTAGATAACTCGGCTATTACTGGAATAAAAATTTCTTTGATTTGCTGAAATGTTTGTGTTTTCGGAAAAGTTTATCAATGACTTCGTGATGGTTATAATGTTGTATGTAGATCATCAAAGTTTACTTAGAAGGTGTAACTAGTGGTCAATTGAAGAGCTTTTAGCTAATATAGTATAGTCTTATATGATGATTACTTTTAGGTGAAGCGAGAATTAATCCATTACATTCTAATTTAACTGGTTTAGGGTATAGCGTATGTCAGCCACGCGGAAGTAATAATAGAATAATATACCACAAATAATTAAAATAGCTTTCTTTAATGGATAATAAAAATTGAAATAATTCGCTTTGAATACCCAGCCCAATGATTTTTACAAAAACAAAAACAAATCAAACTCTCAAATAATTTCACAATCAAACAAAATCATCAATTTCAAACAACCCCCTCAGCCCTTTCAATTCCTATCCAACCAACATTCCGAATTTCCAAACGGCATCCTCTTGCCGTATACATCCAAGCGCATACATGTAAAACCAACGGCTCAACCAATCGCTTTTTCAACGCTATATACGCGCGGTCAGAGTCCGTTTGTCCCGGTTCCACGCTGAGCCTACAATACACAGCGAATAACATACGGACGGAGTGTATAGCTACGTGCATGCATGCGAAAGAGGTAGAGGCTCGCTTTATACACTTTCTAAAAATAGCGCGCCCGAGCGCCCGCCCCGGCAATGCATTGGAGAAGCACGTGGACACGGGCGTGAGGGAAGGAGGTAACGGGGTTACTACGGTTTGCCAGCGCTAGGATGTGCTGTCTGCGATTCTCGATCCTTTAGGAGGGTTGGAGAAAGAGAGGATTATGCTGTTTTGGGCTATTTGGTTTTTTGAAGGGTGGGGTCGGGCTGATTTACTTAATTGACGTTAATCTTTTGTTGGAAGTTGATTGGTGGTGAGCGAATGGGTTAGGTTACGGTTTAGAGCGGAAAGTGCTACAAGTGTCTCTTATTTCTGTATTAAATGTTGCTGATAATAACATCGACATGGATAGTGTGAAACTATAGAAGCGGTTTGCTAAATTGTTAAAGCCTAAAGATAAACGTTGACAGTAGTAACAAGGCTTTGAAGTGTATCGAACTGTTTGTACAAACATTGTTACTTTTTAAGACAGCTATATTCACTAATTCATGCAACTGAATAAAACATAGTACCTACCAGGAGATCGCATAGCAACAAGATATATGAGTCACATATATGTTATCTTCATTAAAATTATTCCCACGATTAATAAGTATTTTCATAAAAAAAGAATGCAATAAAGATCATAATTAAAATAGCGAATTGCCGAACATGGCTTGAAAATATTCGAAAATTATTTTTTCGTTTGTATTTTAGCCTATATATTTACTTCAATCATAGTTAATTGATTAACGGAAAATATATTCAGCGTGCACATCATAAACACAATAATAAAGGCATTCCTAATAAAAGCAGCGTATTTTATTTCAGTAACTATATTTTAAAACTGATATTTTCATAAACGAATCGGAATTTTAAAACACAATCAAAACACAATACATTCCATTTATTTACGTTAACTTATAAAAGCGTTAGTTTTATAATTTTTAATTATATTATACTCAACATAAAGATATTAACGTAAATATATACGTTTGTAAAATCAGTATAAAAATATTATTTTTCATTAAAAGTAATTGAAATTCAGAAAGTAAACATTTAATCTGAATATCTGAAAGAAGAGTAAATTATTAATAGTGGATTTAAATAACAAAGTTCAATTAATTAAAGCTGCAATTTTCATTTAGATCAATAATACCATTATTGAAATTAAAGTGTAATACGTAATACGTAAATCTTAAAAGCCATAAAATCAGAAAATTTCAGATTTCAACTAATAATAATTTTAATTAGAATACTCATTAAAATTCAAAACAAATGCCCAAAATTTTACCTCTTTTGCATCGCGTATATCCAAAGAAACCGTCCATCTCAATCGGGAAATCTTAACAAAGGTCGATCATCGCGTGACGCCTCATAATTAAACGGCGCACTAAGCGTTCAATCAGTACCATAGTGCGTTTCAATTAAGCTGAAACGCTCGAATAGCAAAAATGATGGAACAAGCTGCGGGAAAAGCAAAAATTAATATTGTCCTCGCGCGCGAGCGCAACGCTGGACATTTCCCAAGATCTTTCGAGGTCGCGCTACGACGACGATCTTTAAGACAGCAAGAAAACAAGTAAACCACAGATGAGGACATAAACGATGGTAAAGGCTGAAATTATAGCGACGGCTTTTTTGATCGGAGTAAGATTTTACCGAGAAAGTTTACGAGATCAACTTTTGGAAAAAGTATGTGTGTATGGGTGAATAAATTGATTTTAAAAAATTTTGTTTTGTTGTAAATTAAATGCTTTTTTACCAATGTTTGTAATTACTATACATTCAGTGTCTACATTAAAATTTTGTTAATACAGCTTTTAGAATCAAAACTTCTCTACTAAATAAAACTTAGTTATTAGAAAATGTAAGCAGTAGCTTAATAAAAAATAACGAGCACGTATAATATAGAAAAAGCTTTGACTTATTTGTTGAAATCAAAAGAATCTTGTATATATTGTATATGTAGATCAAAAATGTATTTTTACTTTTGATGACCTAGCATTCTTTTTAAGTTCTAATAATAGAAAAATGCGGCTATAGAAAGGTGAGAAAGCAGCTTACTTTATTTGTGGTAATAAAAGAAAGTGTTATTCAGTCTTTATTGATAAAACCATAACTAGGCAATCAGCTCTAAGTATCCACAGAAATAAAAGAATTTCGCATGTTCAATATTGTCTAGATAAGTTTAATTTAGAAGAAAATGAAACAGGTTAGATGATAAGTTATATCTTTCACATATCCATCTGAAATACATATATTCGCACGAAATTTTATTTAAATTTACCACTGGGGCTAGCCGAATTGAGAAAAAAAAAACCAATAGGATTACAATATTTCAAAACATTTCATTTAAATATTTATGATTTGGGTATAACAAAGGTATAATATATATGTAACTCGAACTATACTAAATTTGACCGTGGCTAAAATTGCAAAGAAGAACTAGTATATGAGGTAAAGAAATCTTGACGAGACTTTGAGGATCAATTTCTGAAACCTAAAAATGACCTCATGGACCCTTTTTCAAAAATGTAAGCTATTAATCTGAAATATGCATTATTTTCTTGAAAAATTATATCATTTAATTCAATTTGTATCTTTTTTATCGGTAACATTCTAAATATTTGTGTTTAATTGAAATTCTGATTCGTTAAGTTAATTAATTCATTTGAAAGTTATAACCAATCAAAAAAGGCACAAAATATGAATAAATTTATTTGAAAATAATCATAATTTTAAACAAAAAACCAATTATTAATAAGTTTTTACGCTATGTTTAATTGCTTACAAGTTTGTAACGAACTAAAGTACAAATGAAAGTTTTTTCCATCTTGCTGTATCGATTTCTCATTGTTTTCTATTAACACTAATATATAGAATGTCATGATCGATAAAGAAAAAAGATAATTTTTCAAGAAAATAACACATATTTGATATTAGATAAGTTATATACTTTAGAAAGAAGGGCTCTTTTTATGGAACTATGGGGACTTCATTTTCAAATATCAGAAATTGACCTACAAAGCCTCATTGAAAATTCTTTCCAGCACACCCTCCTTATTAGTTTGGCTCGATTTTCACTCTACTTAGATTTACTGAAGCAGTCTTTGGTTCTAGTTCGGTGCTACTCTAATACCACATTGGCATTAGTTCGACTTCAACTTGACGAGAATTTTTCTCCAAGAATTATCTATTTATAAAATAAATTTATTATTACAAATTTATTCATAAATAAATTTATGAATATTAAATTATATTATATAATTTATGAATTATATAAAACAAATTTATTCATTTCGTATTCCAAGCAGTACTTTTTAGTTTCATTACTCTCTTATTTTTTTAACTCGTATCGATACCAACTTCAATTAACCTTTATTTTCTTTATAAAAAAAAAAATAATTTTTTAAACTGATTAAACCTTTACTAATCACTAACTGATCGAGAACCAGGTCAAGTAATTCATATGCGCAAGCTGCTCATGAAAGCAAAGACGAGATGAAGACGCTCGTAGCGATTTTCCTTCCTTAGTACTTATATAGCTGTAACATCTCCGCACTGTGTCTGTTCTTCTTGTCTGCACTTGAATAAAATTTATTTCAACGCCAAGATATGTACAGTTCTAGATTGGAGAATTGCACGAAATCTAGAGAAGAAAAATTGTTCACACCAATACAAAACAATATATTGTTAGATTACTGCTAGGTATAGACTTTTACGACACAGATGAATTTTTATCGAGAATTGCAAATATGATAATAAAATTTTATACATTATTAACGTCAAGTTTATTTTTCCTTTATTTTTTAACACATTCCCCCTCTTTTAAAAATCTATATACAAGATATTTTCATAACCAATTGTCCTACTCTTAGTCGCATACAACTGCATTTTTAATGAAAAAAATTCTTTGAAGCATGCTCGATGTAGATCGCAGGGGCGCGGAATAATGAATTACCCATAAATAATCCTTCCCCTTTCGCTTGCTCTCGGTATCATCTCTCATCTTGAGGTTCAATACTGCTTTGATCCGGTATATATCAAAGACTAAAAATGATAAATAGTACTGATCATTCGTATTGCTGCATACATGCTTGATAAAACCAATAAACAAATCTTGATTTGTCATTAAATATTTAGTTTTGTAGTTTTTGTATAATTATGATCTTTATTGTGTCGTTTATATTATTATAAAAACTGCTTCAAAAACATTTTATTATTTAGATGAATAAGTGAATAGATGTGATAGTATAATCAAAATGTATTGCCTGTTGCACGTAGGAAATTCAAAAAAATTCTTGCTTTGTAAAGAAAAAAAAAAATCTGAACAAAGCATCAGCCAAAAATTATGTAAAACTTTAATCTTTTACTATTAATTGATATTAAAAACTGCATAACAATTTTATTCGCTTAACCACTTAACATGTACCTATATAGATAACTTTATTCGTATGTGATGCAATTTGTATAATTGCAATTTTCAGCATTAATGAAAGGTGTATCTTATTTTATTTTAAATATTCTATTACCTATAATAATTACACTAATAATGTGTATATTATATTAATAAGTGCATTTTTAGAAAGAAATAATAACTCTTACAAAGAAATTAGATTTTTAAAGTTATAAGAAAATGCAAAGATGAACAAAAAAATAATTGATTCTAAAATCAGCTTTTTTAACGTTTTATATTTTAACGGCACAGAATATTATCTTAATGAAAGACCTTGTATTGTTCTTATTTTATTGCGCTCATACCTATAAGATCTAGTCATAAAGTTGATATGTAAATGTACGTGTAAATAAAAAAATTTTGCTTTAAACATAATTTTATCCTTTATAAATTAACTTTTGCATAATAATAAATAAGGTGATATACGTTTACAAACTTTTTTCTGTAAAGTATGGACAAAATTATCTAAAATTTTTAACTATAACATTTTTTACTGTGTATGAAATAATAAAAAGATTTTGCAACAATTTTATTTAGCAGCAACATGATTCAAATTCCACAGCATGCTTTACTGATTTAATTGGTACAAAATTTCCAAGTAAACAAATCATTTAAACTTTATTTTTCACAATATAGTTTTGCATTCTGTAAAGTTTGATCTCCCCGATCCTTGTTTCTCTCGATTACACTCACAAAAAGAGACCATGAAATTTTAGTCTCCTAACTTTCTTTGGGAGGCTTCCAAGCATCTATTCCATTTACTGGTGTTTCTATAGGACTGTATATGACGAAACAAGCGCCAACAGATAGATTATGAACATCAATTTTATGGGACAAACATCCTTTTTTATTGTTTGAATGACATATACGACTTATATATTACATTATACATTATTTTAATTGCATAAAAAAGTGTAATGCATAGTATGCGTAAATTTGCACACTATAAATCAAGCTTTAAAAAAGTTGTATTGAAAAACTTTGGCACTCGAATGAAAAAGGGATTTATCTATAATAAACAAAGGGTGAAAACACTCACGCTCCGCTCGAAAGCAAACGTCCACGTTTGTCCAGAATCGTTAATAGTTATTTCAATAGTCTACTTTTTGGTAAAAGTTAAAAAAAAGAAAAATAAGTGAAAAAACATAAAACGTGACTTTACGGCATTTTTTTGGAATTTAAGTCGCAACATTTTAGTTATAAACCATTTAACGAATAGTACAAAGGGAATTGACAGCAAACAAAGGATAACTATACGTACATTTGCACCTGAAAAGCAGACGACGGGGCTAATGGTCGAAAAGCGATATACATGTATAAACAATGACCGGGGCGACATGCGCGTGGGGATAGATAACATTTGTTTTACGACCTTTCATATCCGACTGATGTATCTTCTGTATTCATGAATGTGTAGTCACATGAATGTGCATGGGCATTAGTACTTTTACTCTGGACCAAGAAATTGTGTGCGTTTATACGTGCTTATCCGCTCATGTGTACGTATGCACGCTTCCAAATTGTATGCACGTGAGTATGCGTAAATTGGTATGCACATGCAGCTGTAGATAGTGTGCTTAACTAAATGTCTGAGCAAATGCAAACGCATGAATGTGTGTTCATATCCATGTCAATATTCCCGCGAATGTGCTTATTTGTATAAATACTAGAGAGTAAAAAGTAGTTGAAAGATTCTCAAAAATGCAAGAATCTATAATTTGCTTTTGATTAGAGAAATGAGCGAAAAATAAATATTAAATAAAAATTTTCTGCAGTTGTCTAAAATAAACGAGCAAGTAGCAAAGGCTTACAATAATACCCACAATATTTTTAATGAATAAATTGCAACGCAAGCTACATTTTCTTTCGATAATTTGTATTTTCCTAAATTTTAAAAATTGACTGGTTTACAAGGTTATTACATAAGTGCATTATTGATACAATTCAAAATTTATTAATCTTATTCTATTAAGGACGTACTTTCGTAAAATCGAATGCCAATATTTTTACGTAAAATTGAAGTATTTTGTTTGTAGGATCTATACAATAATCTCTGCAAAATATTAGGGTAGGTCAACGATCAAAAAACGAAGATAGAACACTTTGAAAATCGTATTTTTCAAATGTATTAGTACATAGTCTTATAGCAGCATACGTTTTTATTTTATACATGTTCATATTTCTCATAGTTTTGCCCAATACTTTTTATTAAAAAAGTAGATATATATTGTAGAGACTATAAGGAAACTATATACGTTTTGAAAAATTGGGGTCAACGAAGGTTTGAAAAAGTTATTTAACGTTAATCATACAAAACAGTAGAATACGTGTAATTCGAAAATTTTTCTTAGCGTTCAATTTCAATAATATTTGTTATTTATTAGTGTTTTGTAACAGTTTATTGAATAAACAATAGATAATTGCCTTTATTTAGATTTTTTATAACTTTATATGAAAAAATATCTCTAAAAGTGTATGGGGCCCTTTGAGGCACCCCTTATTTTCGCTCCTTTACGAAAGTGCGTCCTTAATTGAGTCACACGTATCCACTTTAGATAAGCTGAAAACAAAAACATGATATTTAATTTGTAGGCAGACCTGGACGTATATCTCGTGCCAAATAGCATGAGATATACATTTGTGTGCTGCTAAACGGCACTTTCCGACCTAACCTAACCTATATCATGTGCCGAGTGGCACCCACTAAGCGCTTGAGTGCCAAACGGCACTTTCCGCGCGAAGTTTAAAAGCGCTGATTGGCGGTGCCAATCGGTACTAAGCAGCAGGCGCCGCGGAGGGCGCGCGTAATACAAAGGTGCCGATTGACACAGTGCCAAACGGCAGTGCGTTTGGCAGTCCAAGCGGCAGTCCACCTGGACGTTCTCTAAGCCTATTTAAGCGCGGACGCGGCTCTATGTAATCGGTTATAACTAAACTGTTGTACACGCTTTACCTAATAAAACGAGAATAAATCAAGCAATATTAATACGCTTGTCTATTTTCTAATCACTACTCTCGGCTTATCCAATGACCACCTCCGACTCCCGAAATCTTCCTTGAGGAAAGGATCCTGGTTGTAGCATAGGGGCATCTGGAAACACCTAGACATCGTTTTCTTGCATGTACGGAACAAGCAGGTGGCGACCGTAAGGATTGGCACAAAGGCCCTGCCAGACAACGATCCAGCATTTTTCACGGGAAGTGCAAAATTCTACCTTGTTGTCTGCTCACAAATTTATTTTTGTCAAGTCCCGTTTTACTTCAAAATTTAGCTTTAAACATTACATTTAAAACCTATAATATCAAATATTTCCATAATTTGAAGGAAACCTGTTCGTCCATTTATAAAACAATTTACAGTCGTGTAAACACCAATCTTTGAGATTAAAAAGCCGAAATTATTTTTCACGCAGAGTTGTTAAAACTCTCATCGGTGTTTTGCGTGTATTCAAGACACCTTCTTAACAGCTGTCCTTTAATCAAATTTTCGAAAACTGGTTTTGTTTTCTATGTGACAAAAAATAAAATGCCTTGATCGTGTTTAAAATTCTTGAGAACTTTTTATGCCTTGGCTTTCTGCCATTTGCAGCAACTATCAGATATATGATGTGACAGCTGGTATTGAAAATTTTGAGCAGTCGACATTTGATATATCTGCGTTTGATATATCTTGAACAGAATCTGAATAATCTCGTATAGATTCACCATAATAAGTGATCAACTGATCAATTAACTGAGGTGTAAATCCACCTCTTTTACTAATCTGTTGTTCATCTGGACGTTTTTCTCCAGCAAGTCATTTCTTCAGCTTCTTAAGGCAAGTACACATTCTTTTTTGGACATATCCAACACTCTTTCTTTTTAATAATCAGTTCATCCCCGAATAGATTAGCCTTAGAAACTTTTTTGAATACTTTAGAATCATCGTTTCCGATAAAACGTGGTATTTTATATCATATTTCTCTTCTTAGCACTGGAACATTCCACAAATACTTTTGACTTCCATGCTTTCAGGGATGCCTTCGTGGATAGCTATACAATTTAGTTCACAAGTCTCAAGCTACTCTTCATAAGTTGAAGTTCCTTACTGATTCTCCCACGGTGCGCATAAGTTATTTTTAACTGCAACATTTATAAGTTTACCTGTGCTGCTTCCATTGATGCTCGCTATACCTTGCAATGAAGAAAACTGAAAACCCTCTTTTTTACGAGCTACCACCTGAAACACCCTAATTTATTTTCACTCTTGTCTTGCTATTCTTTATGTTTGAGCCCTGTCCTAATTTATTTTTTTAGTATTTTAAGCGGGGAGTACTCGTATTAAAGGTACGTATGATTGGTGTAAACAAGGGATTTTATGCAATAACAAGACTGATCTGACTTCAGATAGTGATTCTATTTTCATAATTTTATTTTTGTAATTTTTATTTTTACTTTAATTACTTAGAATTTTTACTATTTCAATTTTTTAATTTTATATATATATTTATATGGTTCGTTTTGTCTTTGATCTTTCTGATATGTTCAATGAGATCAGAATTTGAATTATATTAAATTGGGCTAGCTACTTTGTCTTATGTTTGTTTCGATTGCAATTTTATGTTTTGACTGATAGATATTATAAACAATTAGATTTTGTAAAATAAATCACACGCTAGATATTCTGGAAAAGGTAACCAAGTACCTGAATTTTATAGTGTGTTGATCTTTGTATTAAAGTATTCAATAAATAAGTAATCTATCTACCGCTGTTAAATTGTAAATGAAATCGTTTCCTGCATTTTTGAATTTTGATCAAGAAGGTGCCAACAGATTAATTGTTGCATTCAACAGCTATGCGTGATTTGATTTGTCATCTGCACTGAATTTTGTTTTGACGGGGTTGGCTAAAATGTTCTGTGTGCTATATAAAATTATTAAAGTGAATTTATAAAAGTGACTTGAAGCGCTAAGTGTCAGATAAATCAATTGTGGAGTCTAATAATGTTTTTTTAACAGCTGATCATGCAGAGGGCACACTCCAATTAGGAGTGGACGGAGTTTGATCGTCCCTTGAGGCCCGTTTTGCTGCAAAACTTTCTGTCTCCGTTTATGGAGAGATTAGGGGAGCCGGAGTGGATGGTGCAGTACCATCCCAAGCGCCGTCAGCGTGGGTGCACCTGCGTAAGATTTCCTCTTCAGAAGGAAATCCTTGTACCAGCCTGAAGAACCCTTCATTAGCTGTGGTCGGCTGACCAGAGGGTCACAACCTGGTGGTTGTTTGCAAAGGATCGAGAGTTGTCAAAAGAGGCGCTGCGTTACTTACTACGTCATAAAGAATCTGTAGGAGATATAATAGAAATAAGAGAGATCTAGAAATAATAGAATAATAAAATCTCTCAATTGCTGATATTTTTAAAATTGTCTTGATATTACTAAAATTGCTCTAAAGAAAGCAATGAAATATTATTAGAGTCGGCAAAGATAATGGGCAGTTAATACAAATAAAATTGCTTTAAGGATGGCTCCGAAATCTAACATAAACCGTCAAAGGTGATAATTATGTTCAATAAGAGCTGTATGGAACAAAATGAACTGTATGAAATCGTCTAATAAAAAATAGAAAAATCGGATTGGAAGAAGCAAGGGACTAAGGACTCCTTGAGGGCTTTGCCAGCGGCGACGCTAATGTACTATCAAT
>UELX01004590.1:0-17066 GCA_900480035.1 Eupelmus urozonus | reverse complement strand
TAATAATATTTAATATTGATTTTATATACTCACCGATGGAAAAATGGCTAAAGTTAATACGAAGACAATAGCGAAAGAAAAGATAATGGTTTTCATTTTGATGAATTTGGTTGAAACTTTTCTAGTAACAAGTAAAAAATATAATTGGTTTTTTATAAATGATGTAGGTGGCAAATTTTTAAAATTATTGATTTTATTAAATATGTTTTTATATTCTTAACGGAAAAATTCATAATAAAACAAAAATTAATTAACTTAATTTTTAATTTCATTTTTTCATTATTGCTATTAATTACTTCATATATAAAATTTATAAAATATTGTCCTAATATGTAATTTTTTAATTAAAAAAAATAAATAAGTAATATAAAAACTTATATTTACTAAAATTAACTTCTCAGAATCCTTCAGTCACTACCTACATTTTTCAGCTCAGCCGGCGTTTATATATTATTTGATTTTTATGAGATCATTATCTTTCTTTTTAACATTAACTAAAAGCTTTTCATTATTAAAAATTAACATGTTCATGTCATATCATAAACAAATTTTTCTTTGAAAGATCACGTTTAACTACTTAAAACTTATTGAAACTTTTTTCATTCAATATTTTACGCATATATTTAATAGCTCAGTATATAATATTAATAAAATTATTAATCATTAAAGTATGTGTAAATTACATAACCATATTTTATTTTTAAACTATAAAATGCTAAATAATAAGCTTAAATATAAATAATAATAGCTTAAATATAAATGCTATACAATGGGAACGATAAATTAATTTGATAAACGCTATTTTGAAGTATTTCTCGACGTACTACTCCTCGAATTTAGAGAATATAATGAAGCTACAAAAACATTCTTTAGTAGTAAAATTGGTTCACTATCAAAGTTGTCGCAGTAATCCATTTATAATCTTACAATAGTAATAAATTTTGATAGAAATTTATATTTTACGGTTTTTCATGTTTGGAAGTCATGTAAGTATAAGATCTTTTAAAAAGTACTTTTGTAGAACAAAAAGTGACCTTTTAAAGCTACAATTCTGGTTTTATGAGAATTAAATTTATAGTTTTTTGTTATCCAGCATTTTTATGACAGTTTTGATGCACAGTTATAACTTGAGAATTACAGGTCGTAACTAAATGAAATTTCAAATGAAAATTTAACTGCTATTTTAATCATTTTGAAACTATTTATTGCAACGATAGAATAAAATTGTTAAACCTTTGATTACAATCCATCCATGTTTTAATTACTAAAAATGTTTGCATGCAAACATACCATTTTATTGTTTTCTTCCTTCTATTGTTTATATAATATTTATTTTTATAATAAAAATTTTATAAATATTATTTTTATAATATTTTAAAATTTCATTTCTATTAGAATTATTGCTTTAAAAAAAAAAATAAAATTATTTTTTTATTTTTTAATATAAGAAGTTATTAAAGTTTGTTTACAGAGTGTGTAAACTGCATCTAAAATTTCTACCCTACAAACTAACCGAAGTTAATTATTTCGAAACGCGCTACTTCGCCCTGTGGCAAATACGCAAAGCCACAGTGTACAACCCTGCGTACGTCAATATTGCTCGAACCTTTGCAAATAAACTTGGTAAACTGTATTTTGTGTTTTCAGGTTAATGATATCGTAGGTCTCGGTGTAAGAATATCTAAACTTTTGTAACAAAATAATATTTTTTTTTTTTAATTGAAAAAGTCTTTTAAGTAATCAAGTAATTCTATGTCATAAAGGAAAATTATAAAACTTTATTTTAACACAATTATAACACCGATTTTTCTAATAATAGTTACCAAAAGCCCGAACTTTCCTCGCCGAGTAACCAATCGATTCATCCAAAGTGAAAAAATTCCAGTTACCAAAATAACGAACCAACCCACTGAATTTCCATTGCCCGGAGCCTCGGTTCGGCTCATCGTCAAATTTTCCGAGTACTCGCACTCTGTACGCAAAAAAACTTTACATACACACACACGCAACAAAAAGAGAAACCACAAAGAGGAACCCGACACCGAAAATTCAATCGCCATTCAAATAATCTGGGAATGGAAAATAACGCGTTCACGCGAATCGAAAAAAAAAAAACGAGCACCGTTCCGAGAAAAAAAAACTGACGTAGAAGAATCACCGGTGCGAAGCCTTCCCAGCGCACCTATACAGGCTGCAGTGGCGCTTCTCGCTTTCCGCGCCGTAAATCGAGAAAGAAAAAGCCCGAGTATCTAAAGAAAACAAAAAAAAAGCGGGCGGGGGTGAGAAAAGAGTAGAAGAAGCAGCAGCAGCGACGAGGAGCGAAGGAGGCGAGACATCGGCCGCCCTCGCGCAGATATCGAGAGCAAGGACGAGCTGCCGAGGCGAAGTGGCATCGTATATATGAGCGTTATACGACGGGCCTCCGTCGCAATATCGAGGGTCAGCGAGCTGTTCCCTTAGCTCGCTTATATAGAGAGGGCTGCGCGCGCGTGGGTGGTTACGTCCGTTCGCCGAAAATGTTCTCGGGGAATGGTATCTTGACGATCTCGGGGAAATCGGTTAGTGGAAGGAAGTGTTGCCGGGGAATGGGATGTAGTCGGGGTCTGCTGAGTTTTTTCTTTTTTAGGAGGAGGAGCGGCCGTTCTGGGAAAGTGATGTCGTTTTTTGGGGGTTGATAGAGGAGTGGTGGAAGGATTTTATTTTGTTATTTTTGAATCGCTTGAGGAAGTGTTAAGTTGATCGGATGAAGCCAATGCGTGGATTGGCTAAGTGGTTACGTAAATAAAAGTTTGTTGCTTTATTTGCAAAAACAAAAATATTTACTTTTACGCAGCGAAAGATTATAATTGATCGTAAAAAAAATATTTTGAGCGAAATCAGTTTAAACTTTTATGCCAGATGTCAGCAAGTTTGTTTTTTATTTTAAACGATTTGCATTCAGAAAAAAAATATTCTTTTAATATTCGTTATTTTATTATAGATAAAAAAATAAAGCGGGAAAAATCCATAAATTTGAAATATCTCTAAATGCTCAAAGAAAATTATTGTTACCCCTAACGAATATTAATAATTTTTAGTCCTCGGAATTGGAATTGAAATGTACTAATTTTCGTTAGGTGCTTGAACATAATGCAAGAAGTAACTTGAGAAACTATTTTATGTAAGATGTTACCAGAAACACTTGCAAACTCCTATTAATTTACATAATAGTAGACTAATGGGGTGTTAAAATATTCAAATATATCTTCCAGGATCCTAAAGGTCTTAGTAATTACTAATTTGATAATCGGGCACCTTATGGAAATTATTACAATGAAAGTATATCAAATTTAAACTTGGATAAATACATTTTTCAAAAAAATTAACGCATTATTAATAATAATAATTAAGCATTATAATTAAGCATTTTCTGACTATTAAAATGAGAACTACTTTCAGAGCAATTTTAAATTCAGATTTTGACTGCTTAGTTAAAAATTTTCGTTATTTCGCCTGTTTTTGAAGAAAATTTTACATAATTTTCTCCACATTTGTCAAAAAGAAGTTATTAAAATGAAAAGCACATTTTAAAACCATCTATTACCCTAATAAAATTACATAAAATTTACGTCGAGTTTACTTAAAAATTCCTTGAATTTTTGAAATATAAAATGTGTAACTGTATTTTTTCAAAATTTTTCCCTTTACGAACTTACAATTATTTTTCAACATACCAAAATACTTATCAAAAGTTTCATAAATAAACCATACAAAAATTTTCAAAACTCCCTTATCAAACCATTCATCCTTTCCAGAATTGAGAACATAATTCAAGCTGCGCTCATCACATCATGCAAGCGCAACTATTCACCCGCAACTATTTACAATCCCTACAACGAAGAGCGCGAAGCTAGTAATCCGATAGCGCCGTGAAGCGCATGTACATAATACCTTCTACATGCGCGCGAAGTGCGAAGCTACCCTTCGTTTCCAAGCTACCACCGCACGCATTCTACGATTCGCAAAGTTTCGCAAGCTCTACAGCAAACGGATATGCTACCATCTATATAGAAGGGAAAAGCTACCGATGACAAATGTCACTCGGTTTCCGACGACTAGTTCCGCACGGCAAATCTGCAGCTGTGTTATTATGAGCTTGCATTATGCTTTTCTTCTCAGCAAGTCGGCTCCCTTATCTTTCGAGCCAGTTTATCATCTGGCTTTTCTCGCTCATTTTTTTCGCGGGCGTCGGTTTGAAAAGTTTCCGAGCACGGCGAAGGGACACGGGCGCACGAGTAGATGATATAGAGACGAATGGACTCTTCGATTGCTCAATTTCAAGCGCGCCGTCGCTACAATGGATTCCAGCAATTTTAGGCGGAAGCCCGCTCTTTGTTGGGATATACAGGACGAAGTAGGTCAAACTTCGGAGGGACTTTTTTGTCGGTTTTATGATTTATTACGGGGCGCGGCTGAGTGTAAACGACAATGATTTGACGCTTATTTATTTTGCGAAATTAATAACTGGATTCCAGTTCTTTGTGATGGAGACAGAGCTCATTTTACTCTTTTCAATATTTCTTTTTTAAAGAATGTAAATAAATTTTAGTAGGTTATTTGTAAACACATTGATTAAACATAAATCAATAAAATAAAGTTTTTGCAATAGTTGAAAATAGAAGAAAATACAATATTATGTTTACTACACAGATTCTATAAAAGTAGAACTGCAAAACTATTTTCGCTGGCAGCATAGTCAACTTGCTATGTAATAAAAGATACGTATCACGTTACTAAAACATAACCATATTTTATTTTTAACAGAATCAATATTTTATGAAAATAATTGCTAAGTACAAATAATGCATACACGCTTTGGCTTCGAGTAAAATTTCAAATCACCGCCAAAGACATAAAAATCTAGCTAAAGCCACGCAGAATAAAAAGCCAGAATTTTCTGCACGTCCAAGTGGAAAACTCGAACTTGCTCACGCAGAAGCTGAATGTGCAAATCCGAAAAGAAAGACGTGAAGAACTTAAGGATAAAGTGGAAAATTTTCCGTACAAATATTCACTTTTTACAGTATAAAATACTCTTTTAAAGCAGCGAACATCTTAAAAAATAATTTAAATTCTCCATTATAATTATTATTATAATCTCACAGTATTACAATGTAATGCATTTTTTAAAAAACTACTCTCTAATAGAAGATTAAATCAAGCTCAACTTAAACATTCCACTTCTACGTAATTGCCGACTCAAAGAAGCATCAGGATAATCTTTAGGATAATCTTTATTTTGAATGCATTTCTGTCAGACAGAGACATACCGTCGATGCTGATTATAAATGCGCGACTCACCATTACAGCAGAATAATGCCACGAATGATATCAGTAATATTTACTCGAAGTAGCCGGAATAACTCATGTCCAATGTAGCATTGCCCGAAATTTGCCGCAGCCATACAAAATTGATTAAACGATACGAAAATAGATAGCAATTTTCCATTTGCCAAGCCTCACTTACGCTGCCCAATCAATATGCGTAGGCGCCACGTGTTCTGAGCGTCAACGCACATGCTAATCAATTATTTCGCGTTACTTCCCAACTTTCAAGAACAATGGAAAAAAAAGGAAACTTTCCTCCCCCTTTCTTCTTTTCAAACTACCCGCCTATACATTTCCAACTCAAACATTCCATTCCAACCCCCGCAGCTGCCGACGTTCACCCCGTAAAATCCCATCGCACTATACACACACCCTCTCCAACCGATCATCCTTTCGACCCTAGCCGATCGCCCGAAATCGTCGGATCCTCCCCGATCACAAAGAAATACAGCCCGATCCCTCCGGCCCGCGTAGAGCTGTACAGTGCGCACCTCCGCGCGAGTCTCCGAATCGATAAGCCGCTTAGGATTCCCTCTGCGTGTGTGTATGTAAATGGCATATAGCGTTTCTAGCTGCTCGTTCGCCTAGGAGGAGGTGTCGAGCTCGCGGAAACAAACCGGCCGCCTGCTTTTTCCCCCCCATCAGCTGTAAACAGCTCTCGGACGCGCGGCTGTCGCGCGCAGAGCGCCGCGATTCCCAAGTTAATTTAACTGTCGGCAAAGAGGAACGGCCCGCGCGTTTCAGCGCGCCTGTCCACTTTGCTGGGGGTATGCGGTGCGCTGGCCGCGTGAAATGCAGCGGTCAGCTCTGTATGAGGGGCTTGATTGTATGGGAATTTCTAATTTTCGCGTTTGTTGGTTGTGGGGTTGGGCTGTTCTGGGTTGATTGTTGAGATTATGGAGAGGTTGGATTTTGCTTGCGTAGGAGGTTGGTGACTTTTTGCGGAAGGCTAAGTCTCGATAGTGTTTGTTCATAAATTTTGTGATTTGAGTTTGAGAAATGAATATGGATCAAGTTTGAATGAACTTCAAATACGAAATAAAACTAAATAAAGAAATAAATTTAATTAAATCACAGCTGTATAATAACTTATA
Source organism: Eupelmus urozonus (assembly GCA_900480035.1). NCBI lineage: Eukaryota > Metazoa > Arthropoda > Insecta > Hymenoptera > Eupelmidae > Eupelmus > Eupelmus urozonus. Next base: position 10,605 of record UELX01004590.1, on the reverse strand, counting down.
AAAAAAAACAACTTTAATCTATCTTTAATACCTTATCACTTATCAAACAAACACGAATCATCTGTATACTTTTATAATTACATTAAACCCGTAAACAGCTGTTTATTGCATGTTTAGCTAGCAAATAGCCAGCCTCGCATAACTAGAATAAAAAGAATAGTTCCTTTTAATTATTCCTCCTCACTCACTTACCGCCGAGTGATGGCTCGATTTCAATTAAAGTAGGAGAGCACACAATGCATGTATATACGATACCAGCCGCGAGTGTACATAGCCGGTGTAGTTCAAGGCGCGGCTTATGTGACTTAGTTTTCCCTCCGGTATTGTGTGCGTCTATGTGTGCCGGCGCGCGCGCGCGCCGACATAAAAAAATACTAGAGCCATTGTGGCTGGTTCAACTATTTTAGGGATGGTGTGTATACTTCCGTTGTACCGAGCTCACGCGCGCGCGCTAGCTTGGCTAGAGTTCATTATTATATTTGACCCAATTTACTTTACTTACTTAAAACGAAATTCTACGAAGCTCTTGAAAAGCCATTACGACTATTCCCTATATAGCCGGAGTTCCACAAAGTTTTTGTATTCATCGAGTGCTCAAAAGATTAAAGCCCGCTTCGAGCTGTTTACAAAGTTTCAGCTATTGATATATCAGCCTCGTCAAATACTCGTCAAAACGAAACTCGATTACAATGTGTTTTTAACAAACCGCGAAAAAAGGAAACATTACTTCAATTCCGGGGCGGAAAGCCCCCGCTCTAATGGCTTTATCATCTCGTCTCAATACGAAGCTCGCAATTATGCAGATTAAACTTATCGATTATAGAAAAGCGTCACATATCTGAGATTAAAGTAAATAGAAGCGAGCGCGCGTCACATTGTAAGCGCTCTAGGCTCGCTGCCAAAAATCCGCTCGGATGGTTGACAATAGAAAAAGTCGCGCTCGTTGATCAGGCAGCATTTTCTTGAACTTCACCGCAGCACTTTGGCGTATAACGTTATTGAGGTCGTTGCTTCTAATAAGCCGTCTCTTCGAGTTCTCTCCTGTCTTTCTTTCGCTCTGGCTCCGTTCTTTTACTCGCTGTAAGGCCGCACGCCTGGCTTATCCCTGATTCCGGAAAAAGCTCCGGCGCTTCCTTCTTTTATTTAGGATTTCAGTGGGGTAATCTGAATTCTAATGTTATCCTGTAAAAGGGCGAAATAAGAAAAAGGTGTATTTGCATGCAAAGTGTACGTTAAGTCTTCATAAGACTGACGGAGGGATGGCTAAAAATACTCGCGGGCTGTGTGCTCGCTGAACGCTCTTTGTGATGTACAATGCCATTTTTGTGAGGGACTGAATTAATTCTGGGGACCTTTATTATTTATGAAGGATGTAGCTTATTGAAAATGAAGAATTTTGATTTCTAATAGAGAATTAAAAGGGGTTATTAATAATTATTCTTAAAAAATAATTATTGCGTTTGGTAAATAAAACTTTGTATTTAAAGTTCTTAAAGTCGTTCGAAATGATTAAGGGTTAAATAAGTAGGTAAATAAGCAAGTTTTCAAACTTAATCCTTTACTTTGTCAAACTAAAGTGTCTTTGTTGATAAAACTAATTATAAACCTTTATGAAAATTGCTTATTCCAAATTGAAACGTGAGCGAATAAAATCAATGAAGTCTGATAAATTTTTAAAAGCCGAGGTGATCCTTTTCTCTCTATTTTTAGTGTATCTTAATACACTTAGAACTATAGATAAGTTAGTTCTTCAGAACAGGATTAACTAATTTTAGAATTTTTTCGAATTTTCCAAGTTAGTAGAAATTAATTTATTACTTTTATAATGATTTAATTCATAAATAATATGTATTGAAAAAATTTTCTTTGATAAGCTGGATAATAAAATATTTACATTAATAGAATAAAAAAGTTTTACTTCGAGTGGGAGGAACACTCCCATTGGGGTTTGTCGAAATTTCTCTTCACTCTAATAGGTTAACGAAGAAAATCAAAGAACTCTGATAAATTTTTTAAGAGACGAAAAAATCTTTTCCTCGTATATAGACTTTATACAGACTATTCTTTAAGTGGTTTTTTTACTTATTTCTCAGTTGCAAACTTATATGATTAGGTTGATATAATTACAAATAATTTTTAAAGTATTATTTAAACATTTATTAATTACAGTCGTTTAAATACACTTTTTAATGGTGTCTTTTTTAAAACTAGAAATGTCAAGATCATTAGATACTTTATTAAATGTTTTAATAGCTACAATAGCTATTTTTTGTAAATATTCAAATTTAAAATATTTTGACTCAATGTTTGATGTCCGACGAATCAATACTTGATGTATCCACCTAGGTTATAGATTCTGTTTTATTCTTAGAAAAGCGACGAAGCTCATTGTTTCCCGGTACTTCTAGTTAATTGTTAAGTATTGGTTTATTTTTTATTTCGAATAAGCAGGAATAATAAAAAGCCACATTTTCAATATTTCCACAGATTTAAATCAAATTTTGTCCAAATATTGAGTGCTCAAATATACAAAAAAAAAAAAATTTACTAGTATCAAATGTTATATAATATTTTTGTATTTTACCGTTTTTTAGCGATTTTAATAATTATTTTATTAAAAAATGTTTTTTACCTAGAAAAATTAGGTTTATCTTATTCGTCAGTACAGGAGAAACTGTTCAGTTTTTCATCCAATTATAAGAAAGACAAGACAATACGGATCGATACGTGTGGAAAGAAGTTGTCAAAGGTCAACCTCTTTTAACAAAGCTAGATTCCAAGTATTCCATTTCGCATCAAGTTACTCAAAGTCTCTTCATTTTCATAACAAACACATAAATTTTTCACAGAATTCAAATACATATATATTATGGAAACATGGAATACGTAAATTATTCAGCTGTAATTTCGAAAAATGTTACGAGCAAAGTAAAAGCATTATAAAAAGAAGTTTATGTACTACGCGCAACATGTTTAGAATATTAAAGCAACATTTCCAATAGTACCGTATCATAAATACTAAAATTTCAAGGAATAATAAAAAGAAGGAAATAATAAAATCAAGCCTCCGCCCCCGCCAAAGCAACGCGCGCACCATAACCGTCAGCGCAGTTCCGTTCGATCAACGTAAATCTCAATTCAGCAAATCCTTCCCGTGATCAAGCTCCTTTATCCATTCACGCACAAAAAATGCATAAAAACAAGCGCGCGACAGATAAACGAGTATAAAAACCCACGTCAAGCGCGCGGCCAGTGCGATAATTTACGAGAAAAAAGAAGGATAAAGACTGGCGGGGTATTCTTCAAGCTTCGCGAAACTCCGCGATGCAGAAAAAGTCTTAGCCGTCATAAAAATCATAGGACGGAACGGTATTCGCCTGCTTTTTTTACGGCGCTCACCCTGAAAATCTTATCGCGCGCGCGGAAGGCGCGGGGGGCCGCTCACCAAAGCGGATGCGAAATTACTCTCCCTCTCTCTCTCTCGGCGCGCGTCCTTCGCCGGCCAGAGAGAAGCAACAGCGAGCTTTTCTTCCGGCCCTCGCGCGCTTTTACGAGCGCGCCATTTGGATAGTGCGACCTTCCGCAGCCGCTGCGCTAGCCTCTGCGCCCTTTTTGCACTTTTTCATCGCCCCTCCTGCTTTCCTTTCGTTGAGCTTTCCTTTCTTTATCGAGGCTGGGGAAAATTCTTAGCGACGCGCTCTACTCTGTCTCTTTCTTTCGAGTCGATATCGGCCTCTTGAGGAGGAGGATAAGAAACGTAGGAGATCGGAGAGAGACACAAGGGCGCGCATTTGCGGAAATGCGATGTCGGGATCAGGAGGAGAGATAGCGCAAGGTTGGACGGATCGGCAGCACGCGCGACTCGATATCGGGGATAATGTGGACTGCGGGAATGCGAGAGTGGATGCGGGCCGAGGGTCGCCGTCGCGGCGGATCGGCAGTGCTGATGGGGTTTCGAGATTAGGGGAATAAATAATGAAGATTTTTATGGAGCTGGGGTGGTGTTATGGAGATGACGGGGACACTATACTCAGCTGTGGACGATTGGAGTGATCGGGGGTGTGACTGTGTATTGGAGAAAAATTGAGGAAGTATTTTTTTTAGTTTGGATGTCGATTAAACAACTGAACGATGTTTTTTGCGGTCGTGTATAAATATTAAATTTTTACAAGTAATAAATTAAATTATTACTCATGACATTTATATTTGTGGGCATTAAGTTTTATTATTAATTACATTTTATTGATTATTCTGTCCCCGAGATTTGCATTATATTGGTAAAAGACGATGTATAAGTAAAACGTTCTAGGTAATGTTGCTAATATTAGGTAATTCGGACTCGCGATTTACTTCCAAGAGTTTCTATCGACGAACCTTCATTTTCTCGTTTTTTACGATCGAATTTACGAGGTTTTTCTCGAGAAAGGTAAAAGAATGCTCATACTACTCGGATGATTGAGAAAGTTTTAAATTTTTACAACTTAACGTCCATGGCGATTTCTAGTGAACCGTCCGGAAAATATAGCAAAGAATTTTTATCGCGAAAAAACTAGTACGTGAGGTCGAAAGATTTCATTCTGATAAAACTCCAACGATTGAAAATCACGTTTATGATGATAATAAAAAGTATTTTTATGACTTATTGATGCTTTACCTAGAGTGATTTTGGCAGCTTTAAATAATAAATTCAAGTGCATTTTGGTTAATATTTTATAAAACAAGCATACCAGAAGTGCCTGAATCACTTTACTTTTATTAGTTGTAAATAATTTAACTTGTTATTATTATAATATTATTTTTATCAATAGATATTAATTTCACAATAAACCAAGAAATTTTCGATCGCTAATAAAGACATTTACCGCTACTGAAATTCTTATCGTTGAACAAATGTCTATCGTGCTATTCTACAAATTGTGTTAATTTCGAGGTCTACTGCTTTAAACAATCCTTCTTTAGCTACTACATCTCTTTGATCCATTTAGTACAGTTTAAATCCTTATTCCTTTTCAAAGACAAAGTAAAGAAAGCATCGATTTTGTGTTAAATCGAACAAATAATGTATTAACTGCATTTCTGAAAATTTACCCTTCCTAGAACATAGAGATATTAATGGAAGTCATAGTAAATTTCTAATATCCATGCAATGTACATGTCGTGAGCAATATATGGAAGGCTCAGTGCAAAAGGGAGCTAAGACCAATTTTGCGTGTTCTGCTGAAAATGGACTTCTGCTGTTAACTGTTAATTTATTCAGAATATTAAATTTAATTTTACTTGTACCCATAAAGTAACCATTAGTGCCTTATGATATATTAATGTATAATCATAGTATTCTTAATATAAAGGTTTTACTATTTTTTTTATATTGTTCTTATTGTCAATTAATAAGTTATTTATAGCAAACTATTATTAATTTTTGAGTTTTTAAACTAAACTAATCAACATATAAAATGTATATTTAATGTGAATTATTACCCTTTCAGAATTTATTGTCAAATTCAGACACTGTAGAAAATTCATAAAATTCTGAATAGTATTTTACTTTTTGATGCCTCTTGTATAATTTTTCAATTTTCTTAATATTTTTCAACTTCTGTCAAAACTGTCCCCATATAATATTATAGAATGTCTCAAAAAACATTTCTTACTAAAATATTATAGAATAGCATTTCTGTAACATCACTATTTTACAAAAATTGAAAAAATTACAAAATGATGATTTTTGGATGTTGACAGAAAGTACATCTCGCCATTGCTTTAAATTCTTATTATTTCTCCGCCGTAAAAGCAATAAGCAGAAAAAGCTCTCTCGCAAGCAGCAAAAACAACATAAATATCTCGGCTTTTCCTTTATTCCGCAGCAGATTGAGCGCGTATATACACCTCCCATAACGCGCAAATAAGCCAACATCGTAACAATGACACCGACTCTTACAATGTAATGCTGCTGTTTCCACAGATCGCACAGCACTGGCATCAATTGCGACTCGACGAGAGGTGCTAATGGTGTATAGTAGGTTGAGTACGATGAGGTCATAGCTGTAACAGAATAGACCGATTGTCTCGTATGTTTTCCTTGATCTCTACAAGGAAAAAGACAAAAACATTTCGTAGCTATATATTCGTATGATTGGAAGAGTGCAGCTATATTCTTTGGGTGCTTTATGTATTTTTTATGTTTATGAATAATAGGGTAAAAGAAATCAATAGCCTATACATTATGAGAAGGTATTATTACGGAAGCTTTGATTACTGAACGTGTTTGTAAAACTAAGCATATTCAAATTTTTACAATACTCCATTTATAAAAGAAATCGTAAAATTACATTCATGCATTGAATAATAATAGTTACAAGAAATTTGTATTTATAACATAACTTGAAAAAAAAATTTTTTTTAAAGAAAGAAATTCTTACGTAACTCAAAATCATATTCATAGAATAATTCGAAGATGACGCTCGCTGCAAATCCACAATAACACCCCCGCCTCTATCCCCAACACGAAGCGATTATCGCTCGGACGATTGGCCAAGACACTGGGCACGCGCTAACTAGGTCAGTAGACAGATAGACTCTATATACGACACATTAGCCAGAGACCGTATATACACACCGGCGCCCGACCTTGAGCCAGTAAAATCGAACTTATTGAAACTTATGTTTCTGCCCGCGTGCCACCCCCGATGTCCATTCTTTGCGCGTTCGTCATTTTAAAGATCAAATTTTCATTTACAGCGCGCCGGCGCGACGCTTACGAGCTTTTCATGCGCGCTCAATTTTTTTTTTTTTTTTTTTTCATGTCCCTTTTTACGACTATGTGCGTTGAATTCGTTATGGGCAGGCGAGCGCAGTTACGAGCGAGCTAGAGCCGCGCTGCGGGAGCATTTGTGTTTGCTTTTGATTCATACGTGGAAATTCATTTTTCTTGTTAATTGCGCAGCGCTGGATCTGTAAATTGAATTTGATTTTTTTCATTGCGCTTTGCTTTCGAGTGTCCTTTTTTAATTATTTACTTCCTAGATTCGATTATCTATCCTGAGAATTAATAAAAGATGTCTTTGGAAGCGGCTGTGTAGGGCACGTTTTATCGAAGCAATAAAACTGTTGATATCTTTTTTATGAAAAAAATCAATTTCTGAGAAGCCTTTTTACTGCAATCACAGTATTATTTAAATAGAATTAATTCAGCTTCTATTCAGTATAATTGGCCCTGCAGTATAATTAATCTACGTTCCTAACCACAGCACTAATTAAATCAACAACGAAACCGACTAAGCACTACAACAACCAGAAAACCATGACGCTAAAGCAACACCGGAAACTGTATCAAGCGCCGCGCGAACCAGTCGCAAATAAAAGAAAAAGCTCCAATTGTCGCGATTCGAAGCAGGAATTCTCGCGCTTCCTCGCGTCGCCCCCAGCAATCTCATACGTCAGAATGATCCTCCCCCCGCCCCCTAACCCACCTATTTTTCCTCTCTTTTTTTTTATCTCCCTGGCACGAGGAGCTTGCATATAGGAGCTGGCACTGCAGCTCATTAGCATAGCTTTTCGCGGCTCCCTCTCCTCGTTCTCTTTTCCACCTGCGTGACAATTAAGCAGAGCGAGCTTTGTTATAAGTGTCAGCGGTATAGCGGCGAGCGTATAGTTGGCTGGATTCCTATATAGCCGGGCAGAGCACATAGGGGCGCGAGATATGAGCCAGAGCGCGAGTGGGAAACCGCGAATGTGAGCTTTCGGCGCTGTGTCGTATGCGTGTGTCGGTTCTGTGGTGGGACAAACTAATGGACTGGGCAGGAGGGAAAGGTGAGGAAGCGAAGGCGCTGAGAGAGAAATATGGAATGGCGGTGGAGGTAAGAGTGATGGATAAATTGATGCGATGGAAGATAGCCGGCGGGTGGAGAGTGAAAAGAAAAAAAACAAGCTGGTTAGGAGTAGCGAGGAGATGAGGCAAACAGAGCGCGCACGAGGAAAACAAAGGGAAATTTATGAATGGATGTAATAAGCGGAAGGAGGAGTAATATATCGGTGCGATGTGGATGATAAAAAAACAAGGGTATTGTAAATAGAGGGATAGAAAGCGAGTTGATGGGGAGTGAGGGGGTGTAATGGTGGGATGCAGGTGCGTGGAAGGACTTTTTGTAGGTTGCCGATGCCTGCTGCGTTTTTGAAGCACAATTTTTAAAGAATGTATATATTTTTTAAATCTGTTACTACGAGATTATTTTTACTGTATTATTACCATTATTTGTTATCAATATTATTATCATTACTGTGTAATACAACAATTTTATTAAAATTATTATTATATACATAATAATAAATAGGTTTACAGACTCTAATTTCAACGTCCATGTTAAAGTTGAAACTTTGCATGAAATTCTTTTACTTTGTGTCTTTGACAGTTTATATAATAGCTTTTCTTGCTAAACTTTTTCAATTTTTATATTACATCAAAAATTAAACAAGATTTAATCATACAAAAATCTCGGATGTTATAGTGTTGTAGTTGGACCTGTCAAGTCTGCAAAACTGTAACGTGACAAGGAAACTTCAAACAGCTATAACTTTTTTAAATTTCATTCTTCCTGAAAAATTCAACAGATTCAAAAGGCGACTTCGAATCTCTATCTCTTTCCAGACAAAAGAAAATTTCCAAAAAATTTTGAATATATTTTTTTGAAAAATTCGTGTGAATCAAATTTCTAAATATAATTGAATTTATTTTACAGTTATTATATTATATTTTATTTACTACATTGATAGAGTTTGCAGGAGAATTTTAAAAATATAAAAAACAAATATTTTGCAGTACAAAACTAAAACAGTGCCTGCTACAAAACTGAAATATTTATTCCATCGTTGAAACTAAAATCACTCTAAATAAAAAAAAAAAACAGAACTAAATGCAAAGCGATACATATAGATAAATATTATTCCCGTCACGACTAATTACTCGTATTGTCCAGAGGGTCCGCCAAAAACAAGGCCGAAAGAAAAAACGAACATCATACGAGGAAAACACGTCGACGAGCTTGCATACACCCACGGAAAACGACGCACACACCCCTACCCCGAGTAGCATCGTGCGGGCGCGCGCAAAAGGGGAAAGGAAATAAAGCACGATGGAGGGAAAAGGAAAGAAAAAAGGGGAAAACAGAGCCGAGCTTACAACGGTTATATCCCCGACGAAAGCCGAAAGCTGCAGTGCAAAACCTCGTCAGCTTTTTCGAGGCTCCCTCCGGCTGCAAGCTCGCCCCTATCTCTTTCTATACATATATGTATATCGCTGATCGAGCCACTATATATATATATGTATAGGCAGGCACGAAACAGTTAGCGATGCTTGACGCGCCAAGGTATATAGCAAGTGTGTATGCGTGGCTGGGCGGAGCCGCCTGTCCCCCAATCTATTACACCGAAGTTAATTAAATCCAGCGATGCGCGACCGAAGATTCGAGCTATGCGGAATTCGAGAGCTTCGACGCACGCGCTGCTCTGTCCTCTCTCTATATATATACTGGTTCTGTGCGGGCTACGGCGCATATTCGCTGTCATTAATGTTATTATTGCTTCTGTTATTTTGGATGATATGCGGGTTATGCTCGTTGTTGGACAAATTGCTGAATTGATACAGTGGGCTAAGTAGGCCGGACTTTCGTTGTTTCGGCGATTGGATGGCTGATTAAAAGAGCTCTAGAGATTGAGATATTTGGGGGTGTATCGGTCGATGTGTCGGTCATTACTGGCTGTCTTTTGATGCGTTTTGGATTAGGTTGTTTCTGATGGAATAGAAATATTTGGGTTATTGGTTGCTTTTTAATTGTTTATTGTTTTATTATTTAGATTTTTATATTTTTAGAACAATTTTTAGATTTTATATTTGAGTGGAGATAGTTTTAATGTTATCGGATAATGAACCCACTTTGGTACTGTTCCACATTGTTCGTCTTTTAAATTGACACCTCATCGATTGTCCGTTAATTACTTAATTAGAGTGAGCATCGATAAAATAATAAAGAGAGACTATCCATCGAAAGAAGCAATAAAGTTCTGCATATGATTCATAAATTTTATTGCAAATTTAAACATAAACATAATTCAAGTTGATAAAAATCTTGTTCTAATTAACTCATGTTTACTTTTTTTATTGTAAATACTAGAATAAGAATTTTTATTCTGTAAATATTTATAATAAGAAGTGCAAATCCGTAGTCTGTTTTTCTTTAAACCAAAGTTTATTTCAAATCAGCCAACTTATACAAGAAAGTAATGGAATACCAATGTTTTTTATTATCAAATATAATTTATTTAATTTAGATTTTAAGCAATTCCACTCAATATTACAGACTATTAAAGCTTATATTTCAAGTTGTGACTGAAATTTTCCATATTCAAAATGGAAAAATTATTAGTAAATTTGGAACTTTGTATCGTTACGTTTAGAGAATGGAAATACTAGAAAAATGTAATTTTAAACAATATTTTTATTATTGTAGAATGGTGGATATCGTTTGTAGTATAATTATTTAAGGGTTGAAGAGATTGATCTTTGACGAACCAAGATGTTGATGTAGTTATTATAAACTTTATTAATTAGTC
>UELX01004589.1:0-17071 GCA_900480035.1 Eupelmus urozonus | reverse complement strand
TTTTGATCCAGTAAATCCTGTATTCTACGGTTACCTACATTAACGCTTATACTCGTGATGATTCGACCATCTAGAAATTTTCCTCTTTCTCTATTCATATTTTTGAAGGTTTTCATTTTACTATGGCAAAATGAAATAAATATATTTTATTAATGATATAAAACTTAAATCACTATTATTAGCATCTAGTCTGAATATTTTGAATTCGACCACATTTTTCTTGTGTCAATATTGAATAATATATTTTCTTTCACTAATTACTCTTTATACGAGGAATTGGATATTCTGATGAGAAGGAAGTTATCAAAATAAAAATTGACTATTAATGATGTAACATGTTTTTTTCAACTCGTGCATGAAAACGCGCTTTTTCGTGCATCAAAAATGAACGCAGCGCGGGTGGTAAAATTTTTACGTCCTGCTTCTCAAAAATAGTTAAAATTTTGCAAATTAAAATATTAGATATTTTCAAACTTCTTAAAAAATTAGAGGATTTCGAAAATTTTGTAAAAATTCCAAAATTTTGAGAAAATTTTAAAAGTTTAAAAAATAAAACAAAAATATTAAAAACTATTGTAAATTTTTATTGAAATAATATACTCTATAAATTATAATAATTATCATAATAATATTCAATAATAAAAAGTAAATCCAAATTTCCTATCTTGAACAATATACTATTACTATATTAGCGTATGGAACTGAATTTTAATTATTAGTAATCCGTTAAGAACGTTCTCTCAAAAATACATAAGATCAAACTTATTTTGAAATTTTGAGATTAAATTCCTTTTACTTACTATTCTCTACAAAATGTATTAATGACTTATCAGGGCAAGCGGGATATATTATAGAGTTATTGAAGCTTAAAGTTTCAGCGTTTGAACATATAAGTTCTTATGAAGAAAGCGTTCCCGAATCTGCTTTTTTATTTATTGTAAATCTGTCGAAATCAATCTTTTGCCGGAAAAATATATATTATTCTTGAATATTTAAGGAATGATTCCCCGTTGTTTAATTAATGAGCAAGCAGGCTTTTTCATGAAGATGGAACAATCCAATGTTTCAATCCCATGCTAACTGTATATCTATATAGGTGCGCAGAGTTTTCTAATCTTTCGGTAAAACTTGACTCTCTGGACACTTTCTATTATCATCCTAGTATTAGATATTACGATTTTTGAGATTATTATACGTTAGATAATAACGATATAATTGCAAAAAGTTCCTCACAGTTCTCTCCACTGTCAATTACAGTAAAAGCCGTATAAGCTCTTAAATGAACTTGGGTAGGCTATAATATATATATATATATTGAAAAAACAGCCATATCATATCTTAAATCATAATTTTTTAATTTAAACCCGAGATGAGCACCGCTAAAGTGAGGGAACGTCCTTAAGTCCGAATGGGTCCTAAAGGATCTACTTAATTTAAACGCTGTAGACATTTGAAATTTAATAATTTAATAATTCTACTCATTCAAACTTATTCTTTGGTACTCAATAAAATTAAAAAGTGATTCTAAGTTATAAATATTCGTATTTTCCGATTACGTTGTTAATAAACATTTTGTTCACTGAATGAAAATTTTAACAGTAAATTATTTTCAATTCCAATTTTTAGATTTTATTAGTAATGTTCTATATTAAGAATTTACGGCTTTCAAAGTTGGTTTCTGTACATTAGTTTACTTGAAAACTTCTAAAGGCTTTTTCGGATCTATTTTTAAAATAATATGTCGTTTTATGGAAATTTCTAAGTTGGATTACTTTAAGGTAATACCTGCAAAAACATAATCACTCTTGCCTCAGTAGGACGGCTTTGGGCTCGGGTTAAGAAACTTACATACAGGAAAACAGCAGCAACACTTTTAACAATTAACTATAAGCACTTATAATCATTTTTATTATATTTTATTAACAAATGATCATACTCTTTTTTTATAAAATATATTAACTTTTACTTTTTTTGTCACTTGTACAAATTTGTATATTGTGTCTTGGGCATAGTTGCGACTTTACACAGTTAAAAATATTTTGTATTTCATCATAATCCGTTAAATATGACTTAAAGTTTTCGTAATATAAGAATATAATAAAAGTTTTTAAAGAACAATACAATCTTTTTTCGTTAAATAGACAAAATTTTCATAATCATTTTCTTTTCGTCAAATACGGAAAACTTACGTACAATTTTCGTCAAATGCGTACAAAATAATGAAAAAATCTTAACTGTGTAAAATTGCGGTACGGAATGTAATATTTTAAATATTGAAAACAAAAAATGTTTGCTATTTACACAAAATAATTCTTTATTATGTACATTACAAGGAGCAGATAACTATTCAACATCATATGATTACTTTGATAAAAATTGTGTTTGTTTTTATATATAAACAAAGCTTAAAACTATTTTTATCTGCAATTATATAATACATTATATTTTTTGCGTGAATGCTCAACATCAAACACATTTCAAATCTAAACTATTGTATAAAGAATTTGATGATGAAGCTATTAAAGTAAAATTAAAATCCACGAGTATGATGAAATTAAAATATGGATTAATTACGAAAAAAATAATGCTTTCGTATTTTATTTGACAGTATTTAGAGTAATCAACCTGAACCGATCAGTTTTGTATGAACTACATACAGTAGAATGAGCTTGGCATGGTAAGACGAGTATTTACACAAAACTATTCATCTACACGATTTAGTGAAGTTGAAATTTTCTCAATTATAAAATTAATATAATTTGCACTTTTGAATGTAGCGCAAAACAAGATCGCAGGTTTATATTTAAATTATTACAATTCAATAACTGCATGTAAGAAATACTTTTTATCGTTATTTTTAAAAATTTACAAAATTACAATAATTATAAAAAAAATTGGTACATAGTTTTTTTTTTCACGCAGGCCTACGATGCTCAAGCGAAACTCCTCATCAGTCAATATACAACTTGACAGTTACTTTACAGCTTTAGCAATAACAACTGAATTGCCTGAAAATTAAGCTAATTCCTCCTGACTCATGCTTTCTCCTCCATTTCCAAGACTGAGAGCAACAGCGAGCTTCTTGAGCAATGCCTCCATGGAGTTCATCTTCTTTTGCACCGCGCTGAGTTGCGCGGTTAGCTTCTCCTCGGCGCTCTCCTTACCCTTTTCCTCGAGTATACTTTTCGCTCTCCTCGCGACGATCGGGTCCATCTTGAGAGTCGAGCACCTGCTGCCTTGGCTCTTCCTACCGTGCAGCGTTATCTCGTAGCTCTTTAACGGCTTGACGCTGAGGCGCGCGTGAGGCAAGTAGCGCGGGAAGAGCAGCATTCTGCGAGCCATGAAGCGTACAGGGGCTGTTGTGAAGCTTTGAAAGGGTAGATAATTTATGAAACAGCATAGTCTCGTGGTTGGGATGAAGGGCGAGCCGACGGCGATGCGCTCGGCGTAGGCTACTAGCCGGGCTCGAGATATGAGGCAGACGAGCTCGGCTTCCGAGAGGATCTCGGCGGTGTCGTTGACGGCCAAGCCGTTCAGCAGGTTAAGCAGGATTATTACAATGAGGAAGATGAATCCGATGAAGATCAGCCTGCTCAGAACGGGGTAGCTGACGAACGGCAGCTCCCCGGAATCGAACTCGCCCGTTAACATTATAATCGTCTTAAAAAGCGAGCCGAACGGATTCGGGAAGTTCTCGTCGCCCTTAAATAGTACGTAGAAAGAAAGGGCAAACGCCAGGATGAGGAAGATGTATAGAAAGAGAAACTTGGCGAAGTTCACCGTGACCGTCTTGAACATCTCGATGTTCGTGGACATTCGCGGGTGTTGGGATATCAGTACGACCAGTTCCCACGTGGAGATGAGAATGACGATAGCGCCGACTTCGCGATCTACGCCGAAGAGTAGGGCAAAGGTAAGCGAGATTAGTGCGATCTCCAGCCAGTTTTCGGGGCTGCTGATGTAGTGGAGCGGCGAGGAGAAAAACTGGAGAACTTCTCGTATCACCAGGTAGAAAGTCGAGAGGGCCAGGAAGCTCGCCAGGAAGGGATGTAGCTGCCATCGGACGAACGTGCCTTCAAGATCCTCGTCGTTGGTGATGCTGTCCGCTGTGTTATTGGAAGTAGTGTTGGTGGTTAATGCATCTCCATAAACAGAGAAAGTTTCGTTCAAAATCATTTATCTATATTAATTAGTGTTTTATATTAAAAGATTTATTAAAGATTTAGGGTGAATAGAATTCACATGTGGTGAAAAGTTCGTTGCAACGAAAGATTTCAAAGTACTTTAAAATTTACTGGCTAAAAAGCTGACCTCTTGATTTCTGATTTTTTATATATTGTGAATTTATTAGATTAATTTTACCATGCTATATAGAAATTTTTCCAAGTATTTATTATAATTTTTCGTGATGGAATGTTTCTTATAAAAATTAATACAGTTTTTATGAATATGTATGTTACTTTTGGCAATCTGTATAGTATAATTACCCTTAATTATAGTATTTTTTCAACTTTTTTTTCCACGAATGAAATAAAATAATAAAATTATAAAATGAAGTAATATAATGTTAAAGTGTTTATAAAATTGTTTTCATTTCTAGCCTAACTTTAAACCAAGTTTTATTTACTTTGGTAACATAATTTACAAAAATATCAGATAAGCTCTTTCTCTTTAAATTTTATTAATTTTTCAAGAAAATTTTATTCAATTCATCTTAAATCATTGTGACCCGGATCATGAATTCAGTTAGTCTAATGTATATTTTATTAATATATGTGATATTGTTAACTCAAATAGTTACTCGAGTAGCATGTTTTAAGTTATTTTTCCACAGAATTCAATTGCTGGACACAGTTTGTGGAAAAAATACATAAGGCTCTTAGAACTTCAAAAGAAAACGTTAGAATTTTTTAAAATCCTGGCTACTAAATTAAGTTTTGAGAAAAAGATTCGTTATAATTTGCTTGTTATATATGGAGACTTAGAGTATGACACTGTAAAGTATATGCGCTCTATTATTGACGCATGACTTCGAAAATGCTGCATTCCGTAATGAAAAAGTAGGGTATTAAAATTAAAGATTCGTACTTTTTAATGCAAATTGGGGGAAGCTAAACTACTTAACATATGTTACTTAACAACTTATGTTCTGGTAAACGTGGAATTTTGACGCGAATCTTAACTAAAGGGGCGTTCAAATTTATAAATATATTTCGTAATTTTTATTCGTGAGCATTCAGTTGACTTGGGAGTCTGTGGAGAACTATACTTTAATTCTTACATGGGGAATTTTACACTTATAATCAGTGATTTGACCTTAATAATTGAGTTTTTATTTTAAAATGGCAAATCGAAGCGTGCTTTTTCCGATTTTATTTCCTTTATTAGAAATTGACCAAGAAATTGTTTAAACTGAAATATTTACTTTTGAAGTAGAAGCTATTTTTCATATTTTCTTTAAAATAAGACTTCAAGAGTTCATAACTCAAGTATTATTATTAAAGCTATTTTCACCTAACTTTGTTGACTCTTTCAAGAAGTTAATTCTTTGAAGCTGGAAGGAATCTATTTTTTTTAATTACTATCAGACTTTTTATTTTACACGAATAATTGAACGTTTGAATTAAGACTAATAAATAGTAGTTTTTTCAATCTTTGAGATTTTTTCAAATTAATGCCATTGGAAAATATACATAGATAATGAATTATTACGTAGAAAGAAATAAAATAAAGGTTCTATAAAATTCCTTTTCATCCTAGCAACTTACCTGCAGGTGCATCGATAGTAACGACCCAAATGAACCAGATGAGCAACCCGTAGAAGATTAAAAAGAACAGGATGTTTATATACAAAACGTGCCTTATTCTCAAATACTTGAGATATAAAAAGGACGCCAGGAGCGGATGTTTCAGCAAATGCTTCATATGACTATGGTTGGCAATATACAGGAGTGCCTCTGTCTCGCTGCAGGGGTTGGATTTGCGCTTGCCGGAGCTCCGCCGTCGCAGAAAATAATCGTCGGACTCGCCGCATTCGGTATTGTGCGGCACAAGGTTTTGATAGTCCATGATTATCTCGTATTCCTCGGTTCGCTCGTTGGTGCTCGATAGACAGTCGTCCATGTGCTCTTGGAGAATGCCGGGTGCCAGGTGAGCCAGGGGAGGCGAGCCGAAGCTGTTGGTGTGGCCGATGTAGGCGCCTTTGCGTAGCAGTAGCTCGACGGCTTCGCGGCATTCGGCTCGAGCTGCGTAGTGCAGCGGACTGTTGCCTTTATCTGAAAAATTTGAAAATTGAAAATTTTATTTTCATTATTTATCGTGTTTTTAAAATTTTGGGTTTTTAGTAATAGATATTTTTATCTAAATAATAAACTTTTTTAAGAAATGAACTCAATTATTATAAATTAAAAAAACAATTTAAAAAAACTTTTAAAAATTTACTTTGATTACATTGTATTCCCAAAAATGAAAAAAATCTCTTGATAGTAATTATGAGGACACTTTCAACAGTAGATCATACCCGGGATTGGTAAGACAACTGATATCACATCGAATTAGAAATATTCGTAAATAATGAATAAAGTTCATTTAGGCAAATACAAAATTATAAGGTAAAAAGATTTTATTTATAATGACATTTAAAAAAAAATATGTATTAGAATAAAATAAGATTAGTATTTCCAAATTTATATTGCAACTATTTCTTTTTTTTAGAATATTTTATTGATCTTTTAGATTTCGATTTTTAAAAAATAATTAGATTTTTCATATGATTGGATAGCAAGTAACTTTATAAAATATAATGTCAATAGCTAAACATTATACCTATATAAGTAGTTTCAATAAATGTATATTTTTCAGTTTTGGAGATAAGCAAGAATCTAAAAAATGTTTTAGTTTTAATTTTGTTACAAGTTTTTGCCACTATTCAACTATCCACGCATTCATTAATTCATCAAGTTTAGGCATTTTAAAGACTAAACAACCACTCACCATCCTCTTGACGCACATCGACATCGCCCTTGCTCAGAATAATCTTAAGTATTTCAAATCGATTATTCCTATTGCCCGGCCCCGGCCTCGTCGAAATCCCCAGCTCCTGACTGGCCGGCAGAAGCAGCTGATCCGCCAACCTCGGATTCCTGCCTAGTATCTCCTTGAGGATTTCCGGATGCGCCTGCTCTACGGCTATCCTGCCCAGCTCCAGTAGATTCAACTCACCCGGCGGCGAGTCTCGCCCTAGTAGTTCTTTCATGGCCCCGCGCAAATTGTGCTTGACCGCCGTGCGCAAAAGGTCAGTTTTGTTAGGCAAATCGTCGAGGTTTTGCACCTCTGCTAGGGTCGTGGAGAAGCTGGCTTCGTCGTTTGTGTCGAGATAGTACCGTAGAAGGTGGGCGTAGTCTTTGTTGTCAGTTGGATCCGGTAGGTGGATGTCTGGAAACTTTCTACTGATGACAGTTCTAGCTGTCTCCTTCTTGCGATCCCTAAGTGAGGCAAGCTTTTAGTATGGCTATTTTTTTGAGAGGAAGAATCAGTTTATTTTTTTTAATAATAAACATATAAAAGTAGCTATGTTCATTTAATCTTGTTAATCATATACTTTTCGATAGTACAAGTAGTTATTTTTTGTTTCAATTTGGAATTTATAAATACTTATTATTATTATCATCATAATCGGAAGTAAATGTAATCTTATTCAGAAACGAAAATGAGCTGTATTATAGAACTATAAATAACAGTTAAGTCGTCATAGTAACAAAATAATCAATTGTTTTCAGTACTGTTTATACGATAAATATACTAATAACTCAGTATATACCTTTTGCAAACCTACTAATAATGAGCTATTTATTATTTTAAGCATAACGAACTAAAGATTTATTTCTATTATTATTTTAATTTTTTTTTATAAATTTGTTTTAATAATTGCTTGTATTTTTTTCTTTATTTGGAAAAAATGGCGCTTTTGCTTCCAGTTCAAAAATTAAATAGTGATATTTGCAACCCAGTGCCGAAAAACGATATGCACCATGGAAGAAAAGCGGATCATCTCAGAGCACGTCTTTGCCGCCTTCACTTTTTTCTCTCGTGATGTGTAATAAACTATTTCATTTTTTACTCTGTCCTGCTGAAAGTGATTCTAGAACTTGGGTATTGTTTGCGACAGAACGAGCATTCAGTATTTTAGAGAAATGGTTTGATAATAGTGATTCCTAGACTTAACTGATACTTTTAGTTCACAAAATTGTTTAAATTTATAAAATTTACCAATTTCTAAGTTTTTAATTATTTTTGAGGCTATGAAAAATAATAACAGATTTGAGTATGCAAAGAATTTAGTAAATTTAAATCTTAATTTATAAATAATCAGTCTTCAGTAAGAATGGAGATTTCCTGAGTAAGAATAATAAGAGATTGCTTTAATTCTTTCTTCACTTGACACAGAAAATATTAAACCGTACAATTAGTAGTTACATATAAAAAACTTTTAAAATGTTTAAAGCCCGCATTATTTTCCTTTACCATTCGACACATAACACCAGACGATTCCCACATAAAAAATCCACTCACTTATAATGATCGAGGCTCAAATCAACCTTGCTCCCATCTATAATCGCCTCCACCAATCCTCTCGAATTTCTTTCAGCAGCCAAATGTAGCGCCGTCAAACCCCTACTATTAGGAATATTAGGATTCGCTCCTGCGTCCAACAGTAGCCTCGCGCAGGATTCGCTGTTCTCTTTCACAGCGAGGTGCAAAGCCGTCAGTCTCCCAGCGTCAAGATTCGGCTGGATATTCGGCGCCTTAAGCAGCGCCTCCAGAGCCTCGGCATTGCCCTCTTCCGCAGCAAAATGAATGGGAGCTTTGTTGAATTCCGGATTAATAATGTTTGGGTTAGCGCCGATTTCCAGCAGGAACTCCACGAAGTCAGGCAGGTTATCGCTGGCTGCTTTGTCAAGAAAAGTTCGGTTTGTCGGATGTGGCAGGCGGTAGTTTACGTCGATGCTCGGTGGCTCCTTTGCAAGGGCTCGCTTAACGAGGCTTTTAAAAGCTGCGAAGTGACGGTTTTGCATGAGGTGCAGGAGAGGCGTGTACTCGTCCTGGTCATTTTGGTCTTGTAAAAGCTGCATTTCCAGCATCTGCTGCTCCTCGTCCTGGTCCATGATTGAGCTGAAAATTATTGAATTTTAAAAAGTCTGCTTATGATTCATGTGTGAAAATGTATTGGTAACTAAATTTTAATTTATTTCTGCCTGATCGAGCTTTTACTTGGACCATGAATTTTAGGCTTATTTATTCGCTTACTGACAGTTTATTAATCTTTATATAAAAGTAATAAAATCAAACGTAAAAGTATTATTTTTCAAAATCCATAAAATTGAATATTTAAAAAAAAAAAATTGGAATATGAGTTGCCGGCGAACCAATCTATAACGCAGAATAATAAATACTAGCACAAAATTACGATCCTGGCTTAGGACGTTACGTCGCTAAATACAAATCAATACGAAAATAGTGAAGTACAGTAGCAGCAAAAAATTTCTATAAGTACACTTAATAACAATAGATTTTCTCTAACTCCAGCTATACATAGCAATCTCCAAATCACAAAGATCAATCGGCCAAAAGCTCGAGAAAAGCAAATTATTAGCCCCGAACAAAAGTCTTAGGCATATTACAACGTTCGGCCGACGAAAGCTTGACGAGCTAGACACGCGATTTCCAGGAAGCTCGATCCTCACCGCTCGCTGATTACTTACAGTGCAACAGTGTGACAAAATGTATTAGTTTTTGCTGGAATATAAAAAAAGTGGCACTCTCTTAAACAGCTTGTAAAAGTATTGATTGAAGCGGGGCGAGTATGTATGTGGCTACTACGTACTCAACAACGTACCTGCGTACTTTCGCTCCTCAAATCAGATTTTCATAATTTATTCAGAGCTATCGACTCCGCGTGGGACACTCAGCTTTCTATATATGCTCTCTTTCCACACGGGTAATCGCTGCTGCTGCTGCTGCTTTTCCCCCTGGGAACATGCAAAGCGGATGGCTTATCAAATCGGTTTAATGCGATTTGAAAAAGATCGGGAAAATAAAGCGCGGGCAGGTTTAGATGAGTGGATTGCAGTTTGTAATTTTCAATTAATCGTTGAAAGCTTTTGCATTGTTTACGCGCAGTTGAGCGGCTGCGAATATAGCAAAGTTTTATGTTTGTCGGAAAAAGTAGTTTTGTCTAGTAATTAATTAGGTTTTGTCATGTTTAGTTTTACATAGAAACTAATTTAGGATATAGTTTAGACTGTTTTGTGTCACTTGTTGATTAATACATGAATATTTTTTATTTTTAAATGCTCTCCGTTTTTGGTTATCGATGACGTATCGAGTAAACGTGAGCGGTTTTAGATAGAACGGAGATGAACATTATAGTTATTGACTCATAGCGGTTAGGAGTTTATGAGCCGAGAACACCTTTTATGGCATTTAACATCTTCGGGCTTTTTGTTACTTTACAACATTACTTTTTCACTCGAATCTTTCGCGCACAGAATATAACTTGTTTAATTTTAAAACGAAATATTTAACAAATTTAATTGTTTTTCATGAATACACCAGCTTTCACTTGTAACACTGAGGCAATTCGCAAGGACTTGTTTATATAAATAAAAATACTCGAAAGTCCAATCGAACAAAACGCCGCGTGAAAGTAGTCTCTCTCGTCCGGAAAATTTCAAAACCCAAAACGAAGCTCGATTCCCCCAAAAAAGGCACTTTTCGTCGACCGCAGATCTTCGTCGCGACAAAAACTCTTGAGCCAGTCGCGGCCCAATTCCAAAAGTACCGATCACAGAATCCCGCAAAACTTTCCCAAACACAAAGCAGCAGGCAGAAAAAAGCGCACTCGAGGAAAAACCTTCCAACTGTCTGCGCCCGACGAGCGCTCCTCCAGCTCTCTCCGAGATCGGCTACTGCGTGGGCGTCGCGCGACGGGATCAGGAATCGCCCACTTGTGGCCTCTCGACGCCGCGACGGGGACAGCACTGTGATGATGTCACCAGTCCGCTGGGCCCTGCGCGGCTCTCTTCCTGCTGAGCGCGCTCGGCGCTAAGCTCCTCTTCCTGGCCCTCATTAAATTTCTAGCAGCGTCGACGGGCCGATGCGCTATGTCCGCTTTATAGTTTGTTGGTTAGATGCGCCGAGCACGAGGCTCGGTAGATGCTTTTTTGTTTTCGCGCTCTGCTGTGTACGTAGAGAGCGGCCGCGCCTCCGGTTTATATACCAAGGCTGTGTAATGCTCCGAATGAACGTTTCCTGCGCGAGGCTGTCTGCGTGCGCGATGAATCGTACGTGTGCGGTCGCGCGGCTGCGCTGCACCTAGCGCGCTGAGTCAATGAATGATGTCCATTCAGCGGCTTACTTGTTGATGGGGGGCTATTTTCGAAGATGTTTGGAGGAAAGACGCTGGCTTTGGCTGGAAAGGATGATTTGTTTTATGCTATTGTTTGGTGCGATGCGCCGTCGATGAGTATTTTTAGTTGATTTTGGTTTTTTTCAGGGAAACTATAATGGTTTATGGTGTGTGCTTACACTTTCAGATGTTTTTTGTTTTTCAATTTAAAGAAGAAAGTTTATATCGACGTATTTTTAGACCGATTTTAATAAATAGAATTAAGCGATCATTGGTACAATTGATGTAAACGACGTAATCGAGTCAGTGGCTGATCGAATTTTCTTTTATCTTTCGACTCCAATCGAATTAATAACGCGTTTGCTCCTAAAGTTAAAGTGCAGTAATTAAAAGCACAGAGAACCACATCTTTAAACTTAAGTTGGAGCTTATAGATTTTTTTCACTACCTATATTTTTACTATATTACAATTTGATTCCGAACAAGTGAGTTTGTTCCGTAAGAAAAATTTGGAATAGTATCTTATAAAAATAAAAATTCTATCGAAGCTCTTATTAATAGTTAATGTATTAATAACATTGACATTGTCAAACTGTAAAACAAATTTTCATATTATTTTCACTTAAAAAGCATTTTTGGAATTTAAAATATTTCTCTTTATTCTTCTCACATTGTCAAACAAATTTTTATTTTATTTTCACTTGAAAAGCATTCTTCGAATTTAAAATATTCCTCTTCATTCTCCTCACATTGTCCTGTTGAAACGCGACTACTGGAACAAAATTTGTTCCGATCAACGTAAGGCAAATTTCGGCGTCTCAGCAAAAAAGTCTATACAACCGCACAGAAAAAAAGGGAGAGAAAGAGAGAACGAAGCAGTCGCTAGTAGCCACTTGCGCGTTATCGAATAACGCCTCGTGCAGTGTAAAGCCAGCAACAACGCGTATTTACTCTCCTCGGCAAAGACACTTACATCACGCTCGAAAAATGCCGCAATCTACCTCACCTCCAAACCCCCCCAGCAGCCAAATACTCATCAAACCCAACCGATCCCCTACAAAAGCTGTGACTAAAAGCACACTCTATAATCCCGTACCACAAACCTTACCTCTACACAAACACACAGCCACGCAATCGCAGCGGCGCGATTTCACGATCCGATCTCTCTCTCTCTCGATCAGCATCCGCGCTGCAGTCGCTCTCAGTGACACGCGATATCCTCGCGGAAGGCCGCAGCGCGCATTCCCCTGGCAGCTATATTGCCGGCGCGTCGAGCTGAGACTGAGCTCCAGTTGCCATCGCGCTGACCAGTGCCCCCCTCGTTTTAAACGTACGAGAGAGAGGGACTCTGCGGCTTATGGAGTACGCATGTGGCATTCGCGCCTGGGGAGCCGTCGGCCGGCACGCACGGCACTGCCCAGCGCTGTAATTTATGCGCTATATACGACGAGCTCTGGCTTTTAGACGCTAAGAATGTAATATCTTCATTTACGAGAGGCTGCGCTGGCTCTTTTTAATGAAACGTCGCCGCCTGACTGGCGGCTCCTTTCAACGGAGCTGCTTTGCCAATAAATTTTTCGGCTTCAGAGCGTTTAGGAGCTCATTACGGCGATGATGGCTCTTTTCACTTTATGGAAATTGACAGAGAGATTAATGGCGCGTTCGTTTCCGATTCAAGTCTAAAATTATCAATTTAACCGTGTGGGAACGGTTGTAAGTTGCTTTTATTAGTCGGTTTTTCTAAATTAGTAGATTTTATATTTATTTTCATCGCGATAATCTGCCTGTCTTTGAAAATAATTAAAATTGACAATCGCATCTTGTTAATGCAAACAGTAGATAAGCAATTTGTATAATATGACGCTCAATTGAATCATACCTGACTCTTTCTCCCATATGAAACGAGCATTAAAAATTAATTACAAAGGAAGATTATTCCAACGGTAGGCAAAACGCTGACAAAGTTGCTCCAGCCTTCTTCTTCATCTTTCACATTCATATTACGTGAGAGTGTAATTACACTGGCAAGTGTGCTATTACGCGCCGCTGAGTTTCACACACAGTTATGTAGCGCGTAATTGGTCATATAGCAGAATCGCCGGAGAGCTATTACGGCTCCTTAACGATTTCGTAGATCCGCCGAAATTTTTTTCAGATCTTTGATAATTGCGTTGCGCGTTATTGCACGATCTGTAATTGGCTTTGTGCGCTGGTTAGAGGCTTTTTTTTAGAGATATATTACCCTTAACCTTCACGCTTTTGGTGAAGGTTAAATAAAAAGATACGAAATGATATAAAGAAGATTAATTAAATTTATTACATTTTTTCGATGTTTCGAGGTTCTTAAGTAATTACAAAAAGCTCATTCTTTGAACCTAAAAATAAAATTTCCTTTGAAATTAAAATAGGTTTTAATGATATTCTGAGATTCATATCTACCGAGTGGGGATAAACATTGACCAAATATTAATTTTAGAAGACTTAATATTTCAAAAACATGCTTAGTAATCTAAAAGCCAAAAATAAAAAGTAAGTTACATTTATTAGATAGAATAGCTTTACTTTAGTAAAATATATTAGATAAATAAAAAATGTTTTTTAAAGTAGTACTAAAAATTCCAAATTACTAAATACTTTAAATACTGTGTTTATAACGTCAACATGATATTAAATCGCACGAGATTAGTAAATTAATTAGTGTAGCCCCTTTTATCCCTCACAGAATGAAATTCATTTGTGTAAGTAGCCGACAAGAAAGTAATCCATCTATAATGTATTAATGGCCTTTATCATGTTTCAAATAGATCGTCTCACATTAATATAGTTCTTTAATGAAAATGGATACCGTAGTGTTAACTGTTTTTAACATTAATTACAAAAATTCAATGAATAGGTATAGCTTATTAAAATATTTATATCGATTTCTTAAATCTAAAATTTAAAATGTTTCAATTTTTAAAATTTATCGAACTTATTTAATAATAATATAATTAGCTATTGAAATATTGTAAATTTTTTTAAATTATAGCTATGTTTAATTAAAAAACAGCTTTTGTTATTTTGAAAAATTTTCTAAACATTAATTTTTTCTAAAATATTTATATAAGAAAATTTGTCTGTACAAATCAGCATGCCAGTCGCAATAAAGTAACTTTATTTATTAAATATAGACATAAAAGGTTAAAAAAATTGTATAGTTCCAGGTATACGCGATTATGCCATGTCATAAATGACTTAAGAAAAGTTACGAAAGATTCATCTGAAAATAATCAGAACAAAGTATACAAAAGTATAAGATATGTAATTGACTTCTAAAATTCAATGGACCATTGATCATTTGATTTTGTATCTTGCCAATTGAAATATTTTGTAACTATAGATCTTAATCTTGAAAGAAGAACAACATATGTATATGTCCCACGGTTGGAAGGAGAAAGGAATCATTTACAGAGGCGTCTTTAAATAGTCATCCGAGAGAAGCGTTATTGAAAAGAAGTCATTTCCACTTTCACGAATGTGAGGTTCCATATATATATATATATATATGTTCACTGTGAAATGACTCCTTTCTCCATCCAAGCGATTATTGTGGGAATCATTTGGCAAAATTACTTTTTTGGTCAGGACTTTTCAGGCTAATATATTTTTTTTATAGTTAATAATTTTTTAATACAATAACTAATTATTTGAGATAAAAAAAATTAGTTTTATGTTAAATTAATAAATTATTTTTGTCTTTTTAAATAAAATTATTAAGTGTGTGTACAGCGTGTGACAATATATAGAGCAAAAATTAAAAATTTTTCCTATATATCTTCTATGTTTTCAGCTTCCAATGTGCGTCATAGGTATATAAAGTAAAAGAACAAAAGAGTCAACAAAAAGTTAAACATAATAATTCTCAAAAACACAAGGAATGTAAATTTTAAAACTGTATGCATTACGCTTTAATATGAATCGTTATATCAACAAATAATTAAAAAAAGCACTGTTAGCATGGATTAACTAAATGAAAGAATGCGAGGGATTTTAATTAGCTTTTATTTCAAAAATATTACTTAGAAATTAAACATTATGCGGTGAACAAATATGTACATATGTTCGATTTAAAAATAGATCAAACATGATTTTTTGAAATTTCTACTAACGTAACTACATTGCGTTATAAGAATGAAGTGTGCGCAGGTGTGATTATGAATATTTAACTTACGCATATTCTACCTAACATTAGTCTTGCCTACTGCAAATATGCTCTGCAATATAAAGTTCAAAATTTGTGTGACTTCTTTTGCAGAGCTATCACAACGCGATAAAAATTATTTAATCTCAGATACCGTCTTAACTTCAATTTTGTTCGTGTTAATGTAAATAACGCAAATTTTTCATTGATTAATACACATTTCAGATATACCCCTATAATTTACATACTAATCTATAAAAAAAGAAGCCGTCCACTTAAAGTTTCAGGCCAGTATGCTTCACAATCCAGTCGTAGTAATTGTGAACGGCAATGTAAACGCCAGGGTATAGATCCGAGGCGCATCTTTCGCCTGACGAAATAATTCCATAGAGTTTTCCATTGACAACACCAGGACCGCCGGAATCGCCGTTGCAGGAGTCACCTTTTTTATTGCCAGCGCAAAACATATTGTTGGTGATGGTAGGATAGCGCTTCTGGCACCGTTTTTGAGCGATTATTTTCACGCTCACGATTTTCAATACGTATGAGGGCCCGAGATCGTCCTGCAGATAATAGATTTATTAGATTGAAATTCAAAGGGAGTATGCTGATGGTATTGAACATTAATGGATATATCGTAGCGCTTACCCCTTCCTTTCCGAAGCCCGAAACTTTCATCATTTGAGACATTTTATGATCTTTCGTCTTTGCGATGGGTATTGGTTTTTGCTTATCGTTGATTTCAATAGCGTCTTGAAGCTTTTGGCATTACGAAAAAAATCATTGTTAAGTTTATTATTATGAAAGGGTATGAGTAATTGCACGATCAAAAGCAATTACAAAAAATATTTTATTTAATATAGAAAGGGCAATAAATGACAAAAGTAGCAGTTTATATAATGAGAATTTCTAAAAATTAATCACTTCAAAAAACTTTCCTGTTGGAAAGATCAATTAAGAAATACTCAATAGATCACTATTTAGTTAGAAAACAATTTAAAAACAAGATAGTTGAATTGGCTATTTCGTGTCTGTAGCATAAAATACTGTTTTAATGGCCCTTCAACATTTCACGGTTCAAGAAATAGATTGAAGTAATGGTAACATTCCCATTGGCATATATTTTTAACTATTCCTGACATTCGCTAATTACTTCAATTAATACCTAGTCATTTCCTGTCTAAAAAATAAATATTGAACTCGAGAGGCGCTATAAAATTTTGCTCAAAAAAGTAAAATAGATATCTGTTAATATTTGATAATAATAGTTTAAAAACAGTCAATATATCATAATCTTTAATTTGTCAACTTTACAAATCTTTATTTAATAACAAAATTTCTGGTATTAATCACAAAGCAAATAAAAAGTTTTATTAGGATTTTAAAGCTAGGCCAACTCAGGACAAATAATTAATTTGATGAGAGGAGAAAAAAGATTTCTCTTATTGATCTTTGCGAACCATGATGTTATTTATTCAAAATTC
>UELX01004588.1:0-17072 GCA_900480035.1 Eupelmus urozonus | reverse complement strand
CAGTAGTACGAGGCTGCCCCCAGCACTGTGCCACCATCGCGACTGCGAATGCATGAGCTTCACGCTGCCGACGGACGACAAGCAGCAGCAGGACGAGTGTCTCGATCTTCGCTTGCCGTCAAGGAAAAAGCCAAAGGAGGATCTGGACCAGGAGTATCCGGATTCGTCTAGTCATCTCGAGGAGAAGGAATAGGATCGTCTGTTTTGAAAAAATATTTTTGTTTTTTTTTTTATCTCGTACAAACTATAAGAATGTACGTTGCATTACGTTTTTTAATTCATTAGGTTCATATTTATTACTATTATTATTATAATGCTTCGATTAAGACTGAACTTTTTCAATTTATAATTTGTATATACTTATACGTTTCTGTATTGATGTAAAAAATACTCAAGATTTTAATTGTTTAATATTTAATAATTTCATTTATGTAGTATATATTTTTAATTTTAATACTACTAAACCATAATTAAATTATAAAACTAGTTTGTTAACAAATTTGTTTTATACTCTGGCTGTAAAAATATAAATAGCTTAATTTTATGTTAGAATTGGAGATATTTTTAACCTCAAAGAATAAAAAATACTGGTAAAAATTCAATAAGACTATTAGTAGACTATATATCATAATAACCCAATATTCTGTTCACAAATAATCAAATGCCATTATTTATTTATATTTGATTCTATGACTTTCCATAATAACTGCAAAAGATCATTTTTTGCGTTTTCGAGAAATTGAAGTTTTAATTTTTAAAAGTATAAGTACTCGAGATCAGACTA
This sequence comes from Eupelmus urozonus, assembly GCA_900480035.1. Taxonomy (NCBI): domain Eukaryota; kingdom Metazoa; phylum Arthropoda; class Insecta; order Hymenoptera; family Eupelmidae; genus Eupelmus; species Eupelmus urozonus. The sequence continues at coordinate 16,288 of UELX01004588.1, read as the reverse complement.
CTTATCTAACTATAAATTATTATAACCGTTTGACGTATTATATTTATGACTACATGTTAACTATATTTTCACAAATTTAAAATTTGTAGAAAAGTTCGGGATGTAATTGTCCACGTATTGTAACGTGGTTTATCCACTCTTATATAATTATAGTGGTTGATCAATCGTGCAAAATCCTTGTTATTAAAATTTTTATTAAATAAAAAAAAATATCATTTTGATATAATTATCTTGAACATTCAATTAATTTCGTCATAAAAAATCTTTATTTGCGAGAGTAACACTATAATTTATGTCAAATAATTATTTACATCCCATATACGCGAATTAAGTTTTAATGAATACATTATACAACGCTATAAAATGAGGTTTATGATATCGAGTGATCTTTGAGAACACAAAAAAGAGAGAAAAAGACTGTAAAGTCACATTTTCGTGTCATAAAGTTGTCTCCTGCCTTGATCTCTTATTTTCATCACTATACTGTCGCTTCTGTTTAATTCTATATGACTTCCGGTCTTCGAAACAAGTAAAACCGAAATTTCTAATTTCAAATTCTATTTCACAATACAAAAATTAAACAAAATTAGAAAAATTTATTTAGATTTACACAACTTGAGCAAAAAGATAAAGAACTAATAGAACATTCATTCCTAAATTAATACATTAACGGTATGAGTACAGAAAAAAAAACATAAATTCAAGATAAATTTCAAAACATAATTCTCAGACATTTTAAAAATCAACCGATCATTAAAAAACACATTTTACGTATCATCCAGTCACTACGATAGAGGCTCCACAGCTACGTCACAGAATCAAATTCCCCCGGCGTCTGGCCTTTAAATAAAGACGCTCGCCAAGAATAAAAGAGCGCGTTCTCGCAGCCGCATATATCACCGAGCGCTACCGCAGGTGAATCAGCCCGGGATCCTGAGGCTGTAAAGCGGCTCTTCTCCGTCAAACATTGATCGAGCAAGGAATTTTTATGACGACGGATCCGGCTGCATCTATTAGTCGCTCGCTCGCGCACGCGTATATTTCGTTCTGCGGCGCGACCAAAGGAAGGGCTGGCTTTATCTCGTCCTTTTTTCCTTGCTGCCGCTCGCTATGGGATGGTTCGAGCGTTTGTATATACGGGGGTAGTATAGGAGCGATTCGACTACTTGTTTGCAGAGGTCTTTATATGACTGCGCGGAGATGTATTAAGAGGCTCTTTTAAGTTTTATGCCTGCTGGAATTGTTGTTTTTTTTTGTTAGGGAACGAGGAGGCGCAGGCAAGTGTATAGATAGAGTTTACGGGTCTTATGGGTTTCTCGATTGTTGTGACGTCAATATGTCTGTAAGAGATGCGTGTTTTTTAAATTTAGAATTAATAAGTTGCTCCTCTATGGTATCGCCTAAAAATCCAATTTCACGTGATTGTGAATTACGTTGTGTTTTCACTTAATATCTATTTTGAAAAGCGAATCTGTCTTTCTGCGATCTCCACTAATTATTAATTTTATAAAAATTTCTTTATATACTAATAACGCAATTTTTAAGGATCACTTGTACTAGTTCCATGTCGCAACATTCAAACAAACCGATTTCTTACTATTATATCGTCAACAAAAAAAAAGAATTAAATAGAACAACGAAGCAGTACGACCTCCCGGTATTTCAGGCGGCTTTCGAAAATCATTTTCTCTCCGCGAGGTGATACACGTCTTCTGAAATGACTCCGACAAATACAACAAACACAAATACAACGGCACACTCGTGATGCGCGAGTTTAAAACGCGCGCGCGGTGCGCGCATTCTCGGACCGAAGTGACGCCGTTGCTATATATGCTCTTCTCCTCAAATAAGCGGCGCGATACATACAGACAGTTTCGTGTTGATTTTTCTCATTATTGTCGTGCGCACCCTGAGAGAAGATGATTTTTGGGCGCCTGCTACGAAACCGATCGTTTCGATGGAAACGGAGAGCGGCTGGGTGTGCCGAATTGACTCGGGAGGTTTTTAGTGTTTTCGCTGGAACAATGAAACTGGCTTTTCTTTTCGAGGTAACCGAAATGAATAATGATAATAAGGAATAAAGTTCGGCTCGCGCGATGAAAATTAAGATTCGTTGTTTATATGTAGAAATTATTTGTAGTAGGGTCAGCATGTTTTTTTCAATCTTTTCCCAGCTGCCTAATTTTTTATTCTAATTTTACTTTCATTTCTTACGAAAAATGCTGTGTTGTTTTCAGCAGAAAATTAAAAAATTTATATAAAATTTAATATGTAGAGTTCACACGAATGAGTAGGCAAAAGAATTTATACAAAGTTACTGAATTGCCTTAAAAAAATAAGATGTAAAATCGCAAACACCAGAATGCTCTATGAAAGATAAGGGTTAAAAAAATAAGCAAAATTATTTTCAATACTTTATATTATTATTTTACTTTAACTCAGCTGTCCACTTTTGATTTGATACTCATCGACTTCCTGAAGTCGTCTTTTAACATTTTTATATTTTATGAAATTATATCGATGCCTGCACTGTGAAAATCTCTATTACAAAAATCATATAATTCGAATGTAAATAAGTTTGTACCGACAAAAATGTCCTAAAGATACCTTTGGTAGAAAATTTACCTGTATTACCAATCAACTTACAAAGCATAGCATTTATTAATACAGTCGACTTTCAAATTAGTTATTTGCATCTTATGTCATGAGAAATAACATAACATTTTATGTTCTCGAATTTCAAAAATAATTCATTGGCAAGTAAATTATATCACTATTACTCTGTAAATAAACTGTTTACATTGTTGATATTTAAATAAATAAAGTGGACAATAGTGAAAATTTAAGTTGTATACTTACAGATGAAGATATATATTTTAAGAGTACGAGAAACTCTTTTGTTACCAACAATTATTAGAACTCATTTTTTACGAACTTGTCAATTTTGTCAAAATACCTCTCTGGTATTTGTAGTTCTAAAAATTACAACGTACTATACAAATATTTTAATTAAATAAAATTTTAATCAAAAAATTTGAACCCTGCAATTGTTTGCAACAATTAGAAAATTTTACGTTGCTTTAAATGTTGTTTAAAAATTTAATTAAACGATACTAATTTAATCAATCCTTCTTCAAACAAATTTCCTTTTTACGAAATTTCTAATTATAAAATCTGATCAACGCTCCTATCCTTTATCCCACATATTACTTATATATTGTTTATTCATGACTATGACAATTTAAGAAAGTTTTTATCTGTAGTATAATAGAACAGTTTGATGATTCTCAACATTTAGTCTATTGTGTATGTTTGTTCTGCTGTTACAGACTTGATTAAGCTAATACACATTTTGTATATGCATTCAAATTTAAAATATAGAAAAAAATTTGTAATCATAAAGCCATAATTAAATAGAGGCTTAACAAAATAATCTTTTACTAATTATTTAACCGCAAATAATTTTTTTTTTCAATTTAGTAGTTTTAATGGTGTTAACAAAATTTAATTGAGAATCTCACATATAATCATTCTATTAAAATAAATAAAATTATATACTTACAATTATCAATTATGCTTCACAATCCGTCTACCAGTTTAATTTTACTGCTTAATTACATCATCCTGACAAAGAATATGCAAGTAGAACCGATCTAGTTCAAATGTTTTTGGATCGCACCCCTCAGGTAAACATGCAGTGGCAAAACACTTTTCTCTTAACCAATACAACACAATAAAAATTACTCCTCGTAAAAAGTTCCATCATCAAGCGCACTTCCAAAAAAATAAAAAACAAAAATTAGTACACCAGCAAGCGAACCATAAAAAGGCGACGCGCGGAGAAATCGTCCCGTCGAAATCGCCGTCGCCAAACTGCCCGACTCGCGGAAAATCGACGAAAAATCGCGGCGCCGCAGCAGCCCTCCACCCATCGCCTCGTTTCTGCGTCCAGCTTTTTTCCGGACCCGCGGCCCGAGTAGGCGCGGCCCCAGCCCACGCCGGCCCTCTCCCATTGGCCCACTCCTCCCCACCACCTGCGCTCCCGAATGGGCCCGTGCCCAATCGCGCTCGGCTCGGCCGTTCGATGCCTCGGCAACCAATGGCGGCTCTGGTCTCTCGGCCATCGCTCGGCCGTTAATTAGGGACAATTAGCAGGTTGCCGCTCGGCGGTGCGCGTGTGCGGGAGAGATCGTCAGTCTTGGCTGCCCTCTTCGCCGACTAGTGTGAAATATCGCGCCCTGGTGCGAGCACGCGAGAGCCAAGTCAGTGCCGGGCTTCTTCCTGCCTTTTGTCACTCTGCTTATCGTTAGTTTTCGCGGCTAATAAGTGAGTGCCAGTGTGCGAGCGGGGGCAGGTGTGTGTCTGTGTGTGGGGGAGCGCTGGTGAATCGGCGCGAAAAAAGCCGGCCGATCTGCCGAGGCGAGGAAGGATGACGACGGCTACCGGGCTTTTTTCTCCTGCAGCTGATAATTGAGAAATCTATCGGGAAGAGGAGAAGGAGAGGATAAGCAGCCGCGACAGCGAGAGACTCGCGGTTTATCGCCTTTGGCTCCGAGGTAGGGAGAAGGTAATGAGCGATTGTGCGCCGTCGGTGTAATTGCGTTAATTCGATGTGGAGACGATTTGTTGTGCTGGTGATTTATGGAGAGATCGATTTTAAAGGATGCACTTGATGAGGAGTATGTTTTTTAGTTCGTTAGGTGAATGATTTTTTAATCCGATATGAAGATGACTTTGCAACTGCTAGGGTCTTTTGCAACCGTTTGTAACGCCAAGTCCTGGTCCATTGAATTTAAATTGGCTAGATGACATTTTAGTATTATCTTAAAAAATACGAAGCTGAATCAATAATTGACGATAATTTATTAGCTTATAAAAATTATAATAGCACATTCGATCGACTAAAATTTCATTGTGATCGTAAACGAAACGATTTCAGAAAACCAACGCAGAAAAGAAAGTTTCGCATTAAATATCTTAATGAAAATAGTAAAAGCACTATAAAATATCATACATAACTTTTTAAATCGTTTTACTACCACCGTTCTAAAATTTTACATAATTTCTGCACACTAGTTAACTTTAGAAACAGTTTTGTTATACATGTACGATGCCATACCTTTTAGAATAGTACAAGTGCAACTTAAACATTCTTAAAATTACAACCTTGTTAGATAATCTAAACGATCGTTCGCAGATCGCTTAGAAAAATACTATTCAAGCAGACTTGAAATTCTAGAAAACAAAATCCCAATCACTTTGCACAACAAACTCCAACGACCAAAAGCCAATCTCACCTCTCTAACCAACCAATCACTTAAAACCCACCCAGTCAACAAAATGCAGACAGTCGCATCGAGCGCGCCAGGCCAGGACGACAGTCCTCGCGGAGTTTGCCGTGCCGATCGCGAGAAAGATCGGCAAGAACTACAGTCGATCGGCACTGACGAGCGCGACGATCGAGCGGCCAGCGAGTCGCAGCAGTGCGACGGCAACGCCAACGGCCAGGGACTGTCGCTCGCGCTCGAGGACCGCGAGCTATGGACCCGATTTCAGTGCATCACTAACGAAATGATCGTTACTAAGAATGGAAGGTAAATTCTCTTTACTCTTAGACTTTTCGAAAACGTTTAAAATTCATTAGTACCTGACAGCATTCAATACAGGCGAGCACGGCTTAATTTACAAAGGTCGGTTCATCAAACGAAAGCCCATCGGTAACATCAATAACCCTCGCCGCGTCGTATATCTCGAATTCGAAACTAAATGCGCAATAAAAGCCATTAATCTTATCCATTCTAAATTGATAACCCATACGGAAACCCGGGGCTCTTACAACAATAAAAAGCCTCACCGAAAAAAAAGAGAAGCGCGCGAGCGGAAAAACGCATAACACAGGCAGCGACGACAGGAGCAGAGCGGCCCACATCTCGACCTAATATCTTTTATACACGAGAAGAATAAAAACGGGCTGCAATAAAGTTTTACGGCAGCGCACCGGCGGCATCTCCTCTGATCGTCCGCCGCCGCTCGCGCCTTTTTACCTGCGACCGATTGCTGCCGGTCTTTCTTATCTCGCGCGCGCGCTCTCGGCAGAAAATAAAAGAATAAAATGTTTCGGGGCTGAGAAATATTATATTGCTGAGCGTTTTCGAAACAATGGGTGTTTGAGTGTAGCGGGGATGGGGCGGCTGGATTTTTCGGGTTTGTGATTTTTTGAAATTAAGAGTTTGAAAGTGTTCGAGGTGGAGACATTAATATAGTGTGTGTATGTAAGTAGATGAGAAAAAATTGATTTTGAAGGTGTTTAAATTTTTTAGGCGAATGTTTCCTGTCGTAAAAGTGATCGCACGAGGATTGGAACCCGCCGCCATGTATACGCTGCTTCTTGAATTCGTACAAGTTGATCCACACAGGTATGACTACGTAATAGCTAATTTACAATTTGTAACGGTAGTTTAAATTATCATTAAAATAATTTAATAACTCCATATTCAAAGCAATATATGAATATTTCTAGATTGTGTTACTCGTTATTCAAATGACAAAAATAAAAACGTTAACTAGAATTGTGCAATTCTAGCATGTTGTAGTGCAGATCTGCGACATTGAAAAAATCATATTAACATAGTTGTTATAACAATAGTAATTGAAAATTGGCTTAAGCTATTTTTAACCTGCTTTCATTGTTGCTCATTGTTGTATCAACTTGTTACTTTTATATTTTTATTATGTTTTGTTCTGATTTATTCAAACTGTTCTTTTTATTTATTTACTTGAATTATTACACAGATAATAATGTAAAGACACATTTTACATTTTTTTTTTAAATAGCAATAATGTTTGATTACCTTATGAGGGCCATACGTAATGCTTCTCTATGAATATACTTATTTAATAAAAATATTCAATTGCATTTAATACAATACAAAATATGTATTGTGTATAAAGTTAAACAAGCAATAATTTGATTTACAAATCTTTTTTTATTCAAAAGTAGTGTTGTTGTATCTTTATGATAAAGAGTTTAATTTACTCTTAAATATAAATACATGTTTATACAAAAATTTAGCTAAACCTTATCAAATACCAGTAATAAAATCGAAAAAAAAGAGAATGTAGATCTAATAAAACTAATAAATGTTTTCATATTCACGTAAAATAATTTTCCCGCTGTTAGCTCAAAGGGATTATTCGCTTGTGCCATAGCAAAAACTAAATGTTTTCGTAGTTTCGGAGGCAATAAGTACCAATAACTATTATATGCTCCTTTGGTAATAGTAGCAAAACGGTATTTTAGTAGCTCTCCAGCATAACAAAAAATAAATAATTCAATAATTAATACTGGAAAACACTGGATACTTTTAATTGCTAAAAATGTATTATTAACTTTTAAAGCCAATACAAATGTAACACCTGAAATTAATTAGATCGTTCAGTTAGTTTATTAAATTTTTAAGTTAATAGGATTTATATAAAATAAATTTTTGTTTTTACTTACTTTGACTAGTCATTAAAAAAGTACTCATTACGAATTGCAAAAATATTATAATACTAAAACATATTTTGATATCATTTGTGAGTCGCATCAAATAACAATGTTTTCTGACTATTTCACTAATTTTTCGTTTGCTGTTTTTGTGCCAGATTGATTTTCCGATCTCGTTTAACTCTATTTTAAGAATCTTTAACTGTCCGCAAAGATGCATGACGATACCAAAAAAGAAAACATCCATACCCACGAAACAGCAAATCAAATACACACACCCAATGCTCTCTAAAACGTAGACAGATACATACTCGATACCACTTGAATTGGTAAACATGCAAACTGTTGGAATTGGTAATTTTGCAGTGTTTTCTCTTATCATGACTAGAGGAGTAAAAATGTATTGTATTATTATACTATAAGCAACCAAGACTTGAAAATAATAAAATTTTTTCCCCGTTTTGGCATGGTTTTTCATTATAAGTACAAATTTGCTGTCTATGGTGCTCTTCCAATTGTTTTGAGCAGTAAAGTAATTGTTGAATAATCTTTTTTGATATAGTCGTAGAATTATTAGTTTAATTATGGATAGAGTGAAAACAGTAAGAGTAACGTAATAATCCAAAATGTTAACTCCATCTCCGCACTTTTGATATATTTCAATTAAGAGGAGTACTATTAAAAATACCTGCATAGCAAATGATATAATTAATTAATTAATAAAATTAATTGTCCTAGTCAAAGTCTAACATCTTACCTGAGTTAAAGTAGCTACTTGAAAACGCGCTCTACTGAAGGCATTTTTCTTTTCTAATGGCCATAATCCACATGGCCAGGCTATTATCTTGTAAACTGTGAACTCGTAAATGAATCCACTTTTCAATTTTGAAGATTTTAAATTCTTTTGGTAATTTTTAAACGTCATTTATACTACGTTCTAAAGAAAGTCTAACACAGCAGAGAAAACACATTGTACAATCAGGCATACCCTTACTTTAGTGGAAAATCGAAAGTAATTACGAATGCAGTTCGCTTTTATCTTCTAATTTATCGGTACTATCAACTGCGAACATGAAAACAAAATGAAGCTTTCGTTAATTAATTAAAATCGTTATTAAATTTTCAGAGTATGTCGATAGAGAAGATAATTGTCTGAATAAAACTAGCGGTTCGAGTTTTGCAAAAAACTGCGTTTTTGCATACTAGGCACGACCGATAGTAAATACAAATGTACACGTGGAATACATTACTTCTTCTTACACAGAGTTCAAATCAATTTAATAAAGAAATCCAATAGAAAAAAGTTTTAATTTTTAGAGATTTACAACTTTTATAACATGAATATTTGAAAAATCACATTATTTTGCCTAATAGGGTTCAAAAGTCGTCATAAAAATCGGTTTTTTATAATGACTTCTTTCCTGGTAGAAATCATTCTAATAAATAGCCATTTAATAGTCAGTTAATGGTTTCAAACCTATGAAATGACTACAAAATAGTGATTTCTTAATTTCAAAGAGAAAAGATGTGTTTTTCAAAACTCTATAACTTTTATCTTATACGTTTTTTTCTAGATTCAAAAGATTTTCAATAATTTTAATAAAAAAAAACGAATAAAAAATCGATGGCTTTAGAAAATCAAATATATTATATTAAACAATACTATTTAAAATTTTTATAATAAAAACTGATTATTATATAAACAATAGGTGGAAGTATGTGAACGGCGAATGGGTCCCAGGTGGTAAGGCGGAAGTCGCACCTCCAAATCCGATCTACATCCACCCGGAAAGTCCAAATTTTGGGGCACACTGGATGAAAGAGGCCGTTTCTTTTGCAAAAGTCAAACTCACTAATAAATCAAATGGCAATGGACAGATTATGCTTAACTCACTGCATAAATATGAGCCCCGAGTTCATCTAGTCCGCGTCGGCGCTGAGGAACAGCGGACGGTAAATTTTTTAAATTTTATTAAATTTTAAATTAGTAATAATTTTTTGCTTTATTGTAATTAAAATGTGTTTTTTTTTTCGACAGAAATTAGTATGAGTATTTTTTAATGTAATATTTGCATTGTGTTTTTAATTGTTCGAATTTTGAAAATCCTCTTACTCTTCTTTAAAAGTTATCATTTGCATTATTTTTTGTAAGTGTTTTTTCCGTATCAGTTTTTAATACTTATATTTTTGTTCATATTTATAGTATAACTAAAGTTTTGCAGATCTTGTTCAAAAGGTTCAAGTTGCACTAGTAAGCTGTTTTATAGCAATCGATTTGAAAAAGAGTTCAAGTACCCTTTACCGAATAAAAAAGCATATCATGAGTTTTGAAGAAGATATTTTAAAAACTATTACAAGTGATATTCCCAATTTTTTAAACCTAAATTTAAAGTCTAAATGTTAAATAAATATAATACTCATTTTTTGCTACTCTATAAACACTTTTAGCTTTTAATGATAAATCTTTAAAAATTTTATTAGAATTTAGAAAACTGAAAAAAAATTTAAATAAATCTTAGAAAATGAAGCCATAAATTTTTAGCACTCTATTGCGAGGAGATAAACTGATTTTTTGGTCCTTTCTTGATAAATATTTGTGCGGTCAGGTCAAGTCTGAACTCAGTCTCTGAAAATAGAGAAAAAAAGTGCGAATATAGCGTACGAGGAAAAAAGAAATGCAAAGTAAGAGAAAGTTATTTTTGCGACAGGTTCTTACGTATAGATTTCCAGAAACGCAGTTTATTGCAGTGACGGCGTACCAAAACGAGGAAGTGACTAGTCTGAAAATCAAGTACAATCCGTTCGCTAAGGCTTTTTTAGACGCCAAGGAGCGGCCGGCGGACTCGCAGACCTATCCCCAATGTAAACATAATAAATATTTTTTACTATAATACGTGAACTTTACTGAATGAAATATTAAATTTTCGTTTTTTAACAAATTGTTGGAAATACTTTATCTATTTTTTTTCTCTGACAGTATTTACATAAGTAGATTTGTTTCAAATAAGCTTCAGAAATAAAACAAATTTATTCATCTTGGTTCATTGAAGATTAATAAATTCAATAAACCTTTTACAAAGCTTTTTCTTTTTATACAAATATATTTTTTTATGCGTTGCAGTCATTTTTAATTACGTTAAATTTTACTCATTCTAAATTTATAAATTCTCACTCAAAATTTAATTTAATCTTAATAAAGCTTAACCAACTTCCAAAATTATATTATTAATAAGGCAACATAACATGGTCTTAATTAGAGTCTCTTTAACATAGAAAATATTTTTAATAAATAAAGTCTATTACAAGTTTTACTTATTGTTAGAAAAAAAAATAGTTTATATCAACTGAATGATCATAGAATATACTGAAAAGAATAATAATTTTCCAAGATGCCGGAGCATGGTTTCTGCCGCAGCCGACGATGAATTACGATTATGGAGCGGGAATCGCGGTGGCTCAAAGTCAGGCTTCAAGTGGCACGACGGGCGGTTTGTCTTCGCCGTGTAGTATTTCCTCCGCCAGCCACAAGAGCGCATGCAGACCCGCGCCCTACACCCTCAGGCATAAATACATCCAGGAAGGTAATAAATGCCTCTGAATTATTATTTTAGATGCACACTACATATGAATTCCTAGCAAATTAATTATTAATTTATTTTAAATTACGTGAAAGGACATTTTGAAAGTTAATAGATTAAACATGGTGGTAAGCTTCTTATGGTTCATCAAAAAGTTTGGCTTCCAATCCATCTTTCATATTAAACTATAAAATTAAAAAATCAGCTGCAAAAGTTAAAAAAAACAACCAAATCATTTTGCCTGATGCAGAACAACACATGGACCCGTACGGTCCAGTGCCGCTGCTCCACTCGAGCGCATACGTGAGCGGCTGGTCGTCCCGCAGTCCTGAGCAGCAACAACAGCAGCAGCAACTATCAGTTTTGCAGCCTGGTCCGCCGAGCTTGCAGCAAGACTGGCCATCTTCCCCGTCGCCCTCGCCTACCTCACCCTACCAGAGTCTGAATCACCACCGCGCTGTGGCTGGTAGCTCCAGTCCTTCGCTGTATTCTGGCAGCGCTCAGGATCAGTGCGAGCAGCAGCCAACCGGCTGGTTGCACCCGGCCGTCTCGGAGCAGTTGCAGCAGCACCAGCAGCAACAGTCCTATCTGAATCTCAACCTCCATTTGCATCATCAGATTTCGTATACGGTGAGTGAGTACTTTAAGTAAGTACAATAAAAAGGTATAAGTGCGATATACATTAGAAAATAAAAATCCGTTAGAGATTGATGCTAAATTGTAAAATATGTAAATTGTTAAAAAGTAGTGTTATTTAAGAGCGTTTCCTAAAATATCATACCTACATATTATTAAGCATAACAAAATCATCAATATAAATTTTGATATAATTCGACAGAATGGAACAGCGCTCCAGCAGACAATCCAGCCCCAAGACTCCCCGATCGGCCAGCCCCAGGACTACGCCGATTACCACGTCCACCATCACCACCACCATCACGAAGCTGCCCAGCAGGCTCACCTGCAAATGCAGCAGCTGCACCATCACCATCAGCATCATCCCCATCCAGCCGACGCGGAAGCTATCAGCTACGACACGAAAGAGGGCATCATTCACCATCATCATCTGACGGCTACTACCTACGATGCTCGAGATGAGGAGGCGGAAGTTGCGAGGCCCGAACATACGGTACATTTTTTACTATTAAGGTGGGCCTATCAGTACATCCTATACATACCGATAGGTCCACCTTAATGTCTGAACTACAAACTTGTAACAATAATTGCAACTTAATTAATAGTAGTATTTTTTGCACAGATACAAATCGATCGAAGATTCGTCAGCTCTGCCGGGGTAATCGAGCATCACCGTCAGGCACAGCCCCAGCAAGAGGAACCGATCGAAGAACAGCAGTCACAGCAGACTTGGACGCCGCTGACGCCACCGCCACCCCCGCAGACCACAGCTATTTGATGATGATTTCCCGCATATTTTTTGTTTTTCTTAGGGAATTTTATTTCGGTATTGGGCGCCAGTACTCGATTGCAATTCTGATTAGAATAAATGTCGAATTTTACGGAGCTCGGATTGATAAACTTTTTCATTGATTTTCGCAGAAAAAATTTTAATCCGATGCGGCCTAGTAGTATAAGAAATTTACCTAAAAAATTTTAATGTAATGTGTTTTGTAATCTTGATGATATTTAGTAGACAAAATGATGGCAACTATACTGTTATATTTTTATAGTATGTCCAAAAAAGACGAATGATGTTTTAAAAAATCTTCGTGCTTAAGATGAAAATTATAATTTTCTAATATTCGAATAAAATAAAATAAATTACATAATAATAATTATACATATGAAAATATTAAATTTATGTGATAAATTGAATTATTCGTCAAACTCGTGAACTATGATATTATACAAAAGTTTAAAAGCTTAATATTATATATTTATTAAATTTAATTCTTTTTTGCGATTCATTGTAAACTTTAATGTAGTTTATTGTCGATTCAAAGTATTGTTATTATTTTTTGCTTTACTCGCATCTGCCTTATCTTAAACAAAATTCGAGTGCTGAAATGAATCCGTCCAGTTCAATTATAAAAAAACTTAGCGTGAAGGAGTGTATTTTTGTTTAATGTTGTTTACAAATGAAAAATAATAAATACTGTAAATATACTTAAAGATAATTAAAAATTTAAGCTTATAAAAAAGAAAATATTCATGTCTGTACAGCAATCTTTATTCCCTGCAAGTGATAAAGAAACAAAAACACTATATATTCCTACCTTATCGACAAAACAGCGTTCGATCGAAGACCGATCAAGAATAATATAACCCGCGTACTTTTAGGTTAGCAATTATGTGATGATCAACTTTGTTTCGAACACTGCGTATACGCTTGTTGTTTTCTCGAAAATCAAAATATACTGTACACTGACATTCAAAATCTTGATTAGAAATCTGTAAGTCTTATTGATTTGCAAAGTAATAATAAAATTATAACGTCTTTACTAGTTTTATTTCGCGATTATATGTTGAAAAATGGCTGCAACAACAGAGAACAATATCGTAGATACCTCAAACGAAAAAGTAAGTGATGAAATTCGTGAAAGAATAACAAGAAATAGAGAAAGAGCTTTGCTTTTAAGAAAAGCTAAAGTCGTTGCTCATCCTTATGCAAAAACGTAAGCTTTCAGCCTTGGTTTTATGCTTGATTTTTTCTAGGTTAATTTGAAATTAATCATATTTTAATTGTTTATCAATAATTGGGATGTATTTAGGGATAACGAGAATGCTGTCCAAGGAAAAGTTATCAAGGTTCAAGGACAAAAGGTTATCGATAGTGGGGCTGGTTTCCTTATCGAAGAAAATGATGAGCTTGAAACTGCTATGGTAATTTAATTTGTTTATGTATATTTGAAAATAATAAAAACTACTTGGTCTATTTAATTTTTTAAATTTTATATGAATAAAATAAAAGAAAAAAAAATAAAGATAATAAGAAAACTTTTTTTTTCAGTGTAATATTGCTGCTGAACCAGCACCAATAGTTAGTAAATTACCTGTATGTCAAGAATGTAAAAAAGAATTTAAGGACTCATTTCTGCTCCAAAAGTTTGACTATGTTGCATGCGACGAATGCAGGTTTGTTATTGTTAAAACTATTGCTAATTTTAAAATAAATAGTTTCAATATTAAAGTTTTATAATATTTATTTACAAAAATTTTTTATACTATATCTAGAGACAATGATGGTAAGCATTCCTTAATAACTAGAACAGAAGCTAAACAAGAATATCTTTTAAAAGACTGTGATATTGATAAAAGAGAACCACCTCTTAAGTATATATTGCGTAAGAATCCACATAATGTTCATTGGGGTGAAATGAAACTTTATCTCCAAATCCAAATTGAAGAAAGAGCTCTTCAGGTCTGGGGCAGTGAAGAAGCACTATTGGAAGAACGCGAAAAACGAGATGAAAAACGCCAAGAGGCAAAAATAAAAAAATTTAACAAAAAAGTAAAGAAGTTACGAATGGAAGTAAGAAGTTCTTTATATGATAAAACTAAAGCAGCTTCTCACACTCATCAATTTGGTGAGGACACTTACAATGAAGATGATGATACATATACACACACTTGTAAAATATGTGGATTTGAAGAATCTTATGAAAAAATGTAAATCTAGGTTATTTTTTGTAAATTAGATTCTTGTATGCGTGTTAATGAGTGGTATTATAAGATTTTTTTATACTTAAATTATAATTATAAACAAATAACATAAAAAAATTCCACCTTTGTTTTCACTATTTAACCTTTTAACTTATAATACGCAATTAATAATTTATTAATTCTAAAAAATCATTCAAAGATTTTAGATAATCGAAACAATAAAAATGTGTCACATGTTTCGATTTAAACGCTTAATATGTATTTTACATAATTTTTTTGTTTCGATGAAACAGTTAACAATAGTTTACATTTACAGCTTTTATTTAGAAAACAAAATCTAAACGCTTGTTGCATACTAACTTTTGCAAATATTGCACTTTTTTATCAAATTCTTAACTATAAACACTTTTAAGTAATTATACAAAGTATCTGTCAAGTTGAAAGAATTGGCAAGCTTGAAAATTCTTTTAAAATTTCAGATCTTTTTTCTACATGATTATAAATAACAAAACGTTCAGATAATTCAATAATCATATATGCAATGCCATAAAAAACTGGGATTCTGATATTTTAAAGCCAAAATAGATGACCAGAAATATCATCTAAATAATTAAAAAATACGTTCTTTATGGTACTGCAATTTAAAAAATGTACATGTACACTCTTAAAACAAATATTAAATTAGATTTTTTACCATCAACTAAAATTGTAAATAATTAGTGAATTAAAAAACTGAATTTAATTCATTACTAATTACAATGTTATTGATAATTAAATAAACAATTTAAACATGTTTTGAGAACGTACATGGTTGAATAATTGATTATTTCCTATCTAATACTTCATCAATAGCGTTAACAAAAACGTAGATGCATAAAAACGTCAGACTTTGGCGCCACCAGCTTCTTCCACGTTATTCTCTCGTACCATTTACATCAACAGCATTAAAAAATCACGACGGTTCATCTATCTCGCATACTTTAACAAACAAATTACGAGTTGGAAGACTTGTGCTCTAAAGTCAAGTATTTAGTCCTTTCTTTTATTGTTCGTGTCAATTGACAAGTCTTATCTTCATTGATTCGTTTTCTTTAGTGATCAAAGAGAATCACTAATAATGGCAATCACAAAAGAAACACAAAAAAGTCCTAAACTATCGCTACGAGCCGCTGCTGGCATTTGTACAGGCTGGTTTAAAGGCAGGTAAAACGCTTGGCACAGTCAAACTTACACCCTGCTCTCTTTTTGGCATTATCGATGAACTTATTGGATTACTCACTGTTGTCGACGATCTGAAAAAAATATTATTTAAGAATAAAATAAATAAAATATAGTAGAAAGTGATTTACATAATACTAAAAAAAAAATCAAGTTCTCTATAAATGTTTTATAAATAAATACTTTTATGACTAATAACAATAAATTATTTTTATGAATTATATTTTAATAATATTTATAAATGTATAATTTAAAATAATTAAAATTAAATAACAAAAAATAAATAAAAATAAAATTAAATATTTAAAAAAAAAAAAATCGCCCAACGTGGGGCTCGAACCCACGACCCTGAGATTAAGAGTCTCATGCTCTACCGACTGAG
>UELX01004587.1:0-17074 GCA_900480035.1 Eupelmus urozonus | reverse complement strand
AATGAATGTTTGCAACCTAATTTTTGGGTTTCTGTATAATATTTTGTACAAATTGCTATGCTACCCTTTCACATTGCATTCTTAACGCTAATTTTTGAAACATTCAGATTCGAGAATTCTCAAGTATTAAACTGAATAGAAATCTTAAGATAGCAACATCAGAGCAAGAAAATTACATTGCAATCTTATATGTATATCTCAAACAAAATTTTGATTGAAAAAGTCTTATTATTAAAACGAATCTTTTGGAATCGATAAATAATTTAAAAGGGAAGAACCATATGCGAGGCGATGCGAAAGTACGATCGCTACCAAGGTAGAAATTCTTTACTGGCAGTATATTCTACAAAAAATATAAATATAATTTAAGATTCAAAATTTCGAGAATGTTTAATTTTTATCTTCTAGATTATTTTGAGGCATACTTATTGTCAGTTCAATTTCTAAATTTATTGTAATAAAAATATGAGAAATTTGAATGAGTAATTTCAAAATCTAGTCGGTATATCAATTTAAAATTTTGTAAAAGTACGTTTAAAATTAAAAATTAATTATTTCCAAAATTTTTTTCAGTTATTGTTAAATTTTAGTATTTTTATAGATAACAAATTATAGCGCAAAATTTCCATTTCAATGAGCTAAGTTCACACATTGTATTAATTTACGCAAATTTACTTCGATAGAATTAATTAGATTCTTAAAATTATAATTTATGCCTATTTAAAAATGTTAGATATGTTCTTGTCTCTATAATTAACTATACTTATTTTATTATTACATGACCATATTTATTTTTAGATACGAAGAAAACAAATTATCAATTTTAACAAGCTAATTTATATTTTCCTCACCATTTAAAGTGGTCTAATTTCTATCAAGACAATTTTAATCTTATATAGATTACAGTGAAACTAACATTTTCATTAAAAATATGTTAAAAAATTGAGGAAAGAAGGGCATATTCACACAGGGGTAAAATAGTACATACTAAATATCTCCTATAAATACTGTGGTTTTGTCATATAGACGTTGACAAGCAAACATAAAGTTAAATTTATCTTTTATGAAAGGCACTTATAGACATTTCTTAGCGACAACCTACTAAGTTCGAAACAAATATTAACCTAATTTTGAGCATGTTTTGTAACTTTGTAATGTAATAAAAGTTTTTTTAATTTCCAAGGCCATAATAATTAACTATTAATAATATTACTAAAAATAGATTAAAATATGAAGTTTTGTCACCTCGTACACTCAATAACTTAAAAATTCAATTAATAATTTAGATTCAAAGATGATTTCAATTTTTTAATAATATATTTTTAATAAAATATTTTTTAGAATACGTTTAATAGATTTAAAAAATATGGAAAAGCCCATTTTGTCAAAATATTTTGTAAGATAGAAGACAAATATAATTAACTTTAAGTAACATTCAAAATTAGAGCTATTAAAAACTTTCTTTTTTTATTAGAAAATTTATAACGGAAAAAAGAACTTTTTAAAACTTTTTTTCTTGATAAATAAATTCATAATAATTTAACATACCTTTAGTAATAATATATTAGATAAAAAATTTTGATTCTATTCTTTTGAGAATTAAAGAAAAATGAAAATCAAAATTGTACAAATATGCTCCACTTTTCCATATAAACAAATTAAACGCATTATTTTTTTATATTCAAATACTTAAATCTTTTATATAATTGAAGAAAAATTTAATTTTTTGAGCAGTTTTTTAATACAATAAAAATGTACAATATTATTCGCCTTTCCAAATTCCAAGTTTTATTTAAAAATTCTTCACTAATCTTCTCCACTAATCCATTTCATATAATTTAAGCTAAATATTAATAACTTTTAAACTGAGCCATAATAATTAAAGTATATAAGGTTTACTTTTACAATTATTATATAGCATTTATAATAAAATTTACAAAAAGATATATATTAATTTTAAATGTCAAACCTCAAATGTTATTTTAATAGTTAATTAACAAAACTGAGAAGCTGAGTTATCTGACAACTTATTGATTTTTTTTATATTTTATAATCAAATAAAATATTTTTAATACAGTCATCTTTGAATTTAAATTTCTTGAAATTTATTTTGAAATATTTTAAATTAAATAAAAGCTTCTCTTCACATCGACTGCACGAATTTACGCTTTTTAAATTAATATTTTAGATCCTAGAGATATCAAATATTTTATTGTAAAATGGTGTTTTTAAAGAAATCAGCATTTATAATTGCTTTAACATACAAAAATTTAAGATTTATAAAGATGTTTCTAGGGTTAATAATATTTCTTAAGCTAGTACTCGTATATTGAAGATACTTGAAATAAATTTCTTAAATGTAATTTTATTTACTAAATATTTTACAATCGGCGATATATAATACGGAAACGTGAATTAATGAACATCCTACAGTGATGTAGTAAAACAATGCTCTAAATTACCTAAAAAATTTAATTCGTAAAAGCAAAAGACGAAAGCTCCCTAAATAGCCTTGCTATTAAAATTCGGAAATTTTCATGAATCGACGTTAGCGTCAAATACAGGCCAGCATCATGCAAAAATGTCGGGAAAAACCGTAAAAAGTTTGAATAGCACGTCCCAGGGCGTAGTTCCGAGTAAAAATAAAAAAAGCGCGTGGGTAAAAAGCATCGATCGAGCCCTTCGTTGACGCATGTTTCGCATGATTTGAAAACGAGCGGCCGAGCTTTTTCAGAGGCCCAAAGAGCGAGAACGAGCGAGAGCGAGAGAGAGAGTAGGGAGAAAGCTCGAGCGCGTGGCGTTGGAGGAATTGAGGCTATATGCCTCGGGGCGGCCGCATAGCCCAGTTACACAGTCCTGCGCCCTCGTGAGCCCGTGAAAGTTGCGAGTATTGATCCTCTGCTCGTCTGGCGCTCTCTGCCTACTACTACTACCTACTATACTACCGCTACTACTGCCTCCCCGCGCCAAAGCCGAGCTTTCCCACCACCCTTTTGCGCGATCCCCTCCCTCGTGGCTCTCTCGTTACCGCTCTCCTACCTTCACCCTTCCGCTCTCTCTCTTTCTCTCTCTCTCTCTCTCTCCAGCCCTTCCTCCTGCTGGCTCTTTTTCCCTTACACCCACTCTCTCACTCGGGCTCTTTTCGCGACGGCGGTGGTGTGTGTGCTCCCCCTTAAACTTTCTTGCTCTACGTTAATTCAGATATACAACAATAATCTCGAAAAATCTGAAAATTATTGCAATGTTTCAATGTTTCGTTGTGATCCCTATATTTTTACTGGGATATTTTATTTATATGGGGTAGTACGATGAGTGCAGAGTCTTGTTCGCGGATTGATTGCGCGAATTGCATGTTTCGCTGCATCATGCGTTAATTCTGCAGGATTATTGTTTTTTTGCTCTACCTTATTTTTTGTAGGATCTCTTATGCTTACTAAACTATTTATACTATATAAAAAAACGAAATTTTTCTACTTTTATAAATTTAAAATAACTGGATGCTATATGAATATTTTGCTATAGTTATAAGTATAAGCTTAACTAACAACTTGATTATTTTTATTGTTACCTAATTTATAATATATTTGCTTTGTAAAATATTATTTCCAAAATTCCTTGATTTACTGCAGCTTTTTTCTGTCCTTGTACTTTCAAAAATAAATTATATATTTTTCTTTTTCTCACATATTTCGAATTTTCAGACAACAAAAACAATTAAGTTAGTTACTAGTACAATAAATTTGTGTGCTCATAGTTTTTAATCAATTTATGTAATTTCTAAATAAATAAATTGTAATGTTTATGTAGGTATTATTATTATATATACATATTATTAGGTTAATTCTATGTAGGTATATACATGCAGGATAAAAATTTTAACAAATTGAAATGTACATCTGTTATTCGTTACATTAACAGGCTCAGAAAAGTCAACAGCTTTGGTATATATTGGCAATATATATTTAAAAATTTTATTGATCTTGAATAACGTTAACACTTGACATATTTTGCAACTAATACTTTCGCAAGTACCTTCTCTCAAATTTCAAAATAATTGTCAAGAAAACTCAAACGCTAAGAAAACACGCGTCTCCGCACATAAAAAACTTTGAGCTGCGTTATAGATGCAAAGTAAGCAAAAGTTTAAGTTCGATCAGCGAACAATTTCGCATCATTAATCAATTGCCAGGCAGGCAAGCTCAGCAAAGCCAGCAGCGCGCATCTTAAGCACTTTGCATCTATCATGCGTAAGCGCACAAGGGGTAATCAGCGTGCGTAAGCACGTCATCAACAAGCCCCGATGCTATCAGCTCCACGCACTCGAGAGCTCCCTCGCCGAAAAGAGCCGCGCTCGGAAATCAATTGTTCCAGCTGGCCCCCGCCTCATTCCTCAGCGATCCCATCACGCGCGAATAAACATTGCATTGTTTAAAGCTCGAGCCTGCCGGCGCGCAATCACTCTTCCTGCGGCTCTCCTCGAGGAAAAGCCCGTGTCCGGCTGTTATCCCCCACAAGTCCGCGTGATTCCGCAGAAATCATTGAAAAGCCAGAGACGTCCGTCAGCCCCCGAGACGAATGGAAAGCTCCCCTCTTATTGTGCACTCTGCGTCTAAGTAGAGTCCTGCGTCGATTTCCCGCGCGCGGGAAGAAAAGCGAGCGAATCCGGAATAAGAAAAAAATATTATTCCTCCTGGCGGATATACGCTCAGCCTGGCCGAAATCACGCCGAGAGAGTCCGGATTGTTCCGAGCTAAAGAAGGTAAAGGGCGGCTCTCGCGCTTATGGTTCAGCCGACATCCGCTCGATCGGAGATTGGGGTCACCCAATTTTTCACCTCTCCGCTCGCCCTCCTTTCTTCCCTATTTTTTTTTCTCTCCCGCCATCAGCAGCGCGTGCTACGTACTATATATACGTTCGCGTATACGCACACACACGAGCCGGTAGGAGAGATATTTGGGGTGGAACGCGCGTATCCCTGGAAATTTGGGTCATCGGCCAATCGATATTACGTAAGTACGCCGAGCGGCCAACTTTTCGGCTTTCCGTCAATCGAAAGAGGCGCGCCCCGGCCTATGCCGAGCTGAACCTGAACACGAGGAACGTGAACGGATGGATTGAAAAAATTTGAGCTTCAGAGGGAATGCGTTTTGCAGAGAGGAAGAATAATGCATGGGTTTTTAGGATTCACTTTTCACTACAGGAGCTGTAGATTTGGACATTTGTTTTACTGTTTTCAAAATAAATCATGTTTCATTCTAATAATTTTACCAATACATTTTGTAATTTCTCACTGCATATATATATATGTTTATGTCTTACATATACGTTTTTCGACTGGTAATAAAAATTGATTTATAAATTAAAAACAATATATTATCTACATCATTTTGGTTTTTTTTGTATATATATTGCTTATGATCATTCCGATGTTTAAACCTGAAGAAACTTCTTCTATCGAAAATCGATATCATTTTTTAGCTAAGAATAAAAAATAGTTTAGAAATAAAGACCATTTTAATTTTTGTTAAAATTAAAATTGATATTTCCCCGGTAGAAAATGATATAGAATCAGCCAGGTACGTTATTTAGTTTAGCATATCTGGTAAGATTCTGGTTAATTATCTACCAGATTTGTTTGGATCATTTTTTAGCATTTAAAGATAATAAAACCAATGTCAACATTTAAGCAGCAATAATATTAGTCATTTTTTAGGTTAATAAAATTTATAGCCTTATCTTCTCTAGTAAATAAAAAAGAGAAATGAAAAGACCCTATGAAATTACTCTTTGAAACATAAAATCAGATTTCTGCTAATACTTTGTAACGACACTCTAAAAGCAGCAAATGTATCAAAATCTTCAATTTATAAATCTGGCAAATGTCTGCTTTTAATTAAGAACTTTATAATTTTAATGACAAAGTAAAGAAATATTTAAAACTGATAAAATCGTTTTATTTCAACAAAATAAATAAATAAATAAATCATGAATGTATTGTAAAATCGCTATTTACATAGTTTACTGGATCAATAAATTATTATATAAGACGGGGCATGAGCTAGTAAAAAAATCCCGAAAAATTTTTCATTCCACATGAAATTTGCACAAACATCTTTCTCCTTCACTGTCGAGCAATGATTAATGTTACTGATGTCATCTACAATTCCCAAGTTCTGTCAGCTGCATATTCTAATGGATTCAATTCATTTGAGACCCAAAAACTTTTTCGATTTGATAAATTAACTATTTTTACAGCAATAATTTTGATTTAACCTTCTAATTTAATGTGAAAATATGTCAAGTTTTTTAATATATTCTGTTAACGCAATGTCAACAATACAGCAATAAATTTAACATGATAAGTGACATGGCAAACAAAATGTTTGCCTTCATTATTTCTTCTATTACAAAGGTGACAGACAATATTAAAGAGTGTAATAAAAATAAAGAATAACGCTGTATTTGACTGATTATCTTAATTTTATTTTACATACCTAAATTATATATTAATATCATTCATTTTTAACGATCATAAGTATTTTAATATTGCTCTCTTAAAGTAATCATAAAAAAATTAATTTAAGATATTATAAGGTAATTTAATTTTTTCTGCAGAGTCATAAAATTAAATAACTTAAATAAAACTACAAAATTCAAATTATAAATCATGAATATATTTTGTACGTTTAAGCTTAAAAGATTACAGCGTCAAAAGAGAAAACTCGAAATTATAACAAAAAAAAGCTTGAAATCCTTCTCTAAGCGCGAGCAGAGAAATACACTACATTCCTACTGTATGAAAAAAAAGGTTCATCATAATTTTAGCCCCTCCCCTCTCTCCATACATAATAAAAATCGCTCTCCCAAATCTCTCGAAGCAGATTTCCAACATTCCCAGAGCGAGCCGAAGCCCCAAAAGCGATCGATATAAACATAAGACAAGCCGACTCCAGGTCGGGTCGCAGGCGCGTCGCTTATCGCTTTAAAATTCAGCCCCAAGACTACATATACATCGGCAGATAGAGAACGCAAGCAACGCACGCACGCACAATAGATCTCCGCTCGGCAGGATTTGAAGAAAAAGCGAGCGATACCCAGACCTGTCCGGCGAAGTATAGTTAAAGCAGCGCGCTCGAGATGACACGCTTCCAGATTGATTCGAGGGGAGCGGTGGATAAATTTCCAGAGAAGCCAAGAAGACAGGAGAGCAGATAACATGCGTGCGCCTTGAGATAAGAGAGAGGAGCGAAGGATAAGCCCGAGACGAATGGGCCAGTCACGAGCCAGGACGCCCAAACGTTCCACCCTCAGCCACCTGACTATACGCTCATTTCCACCCAGCTTTTTGTTTTTCCTCCCCTGTCTTCGCTATTCTAAAACACGAGTACGCGCGCGCGTAATAGCCTGCTCTCGTGAACGGAAAAAGTTCACTGGCACGAGGAGAGAGAGAGAGAGAGAGTAGAAAAAAGCCCTTGTAAACAGAAGTTTGCTTCCCCTCCGCCCTGCGACTGGCTAAATTTATGACATTTTCTTTGCGCCTCACGTGTCGTGCGGTCGCTTTTCCCTTCGCTGTATATATATATAAAGGGTGCTCGTAATTTATCGTGCTGCTTATATTCGATTTTCCCGCCCGGTCGTCGTCACGTGCGCCCACCCGGCACGAAGTTATTTGCCCCCAATTTCGGCTTTCCACGCGTGTAAACTAAGCTTTTTTGGATTGTTTCGAGCTTTTGAGAACGCCTGTCGCTGCTGCCTTAACGTTCAGATGCTTATCTGTAATTAGCTGTTGCTGTAATTGTGCGGAACTTATTGCCGTCGTATCTTAAACATTCACCAAGTTGAATTATCAGAAGATTGATCAATGAATTGAATTTTCCGTTCGTGATTGTTCCGCTGGAATAGTTACGCTCCCTATAGAAAAGGACATTTTTATCTGAAAATTAAGTAACGTTTTTACTTGATAGCTGGAAATCTTGCAGCCCAGCAGAAAGATTATTTATTTCAATAATTTGAATTTTCTTATTGAATAATGACTATAGGAAAATCTGATATTAGCGGGGAGGCTACACTCAATGAAATCTAATTATCACTCTTTCATTAGTCGTCCAGTCGTTAATCATCAAATTTAATTTCAGCTCATATGTTAGTTTTGCCCGCCTTTGCCTATCATGTGCCAAATGAAATATTGGAGAGTGACGGTAATCAATTCTCTGTTTACATTATTATTATTCGATTATCCTACAAGTCTAATATAGTCTATGAAATTAATGGTCTTTCTGAAAGACTACATTATATTTTGTTTTGCTTTTACGCATCATTCTAAGAATGACTCGATCAATTTTCCCGAAAACGTATTAATCATCGATTCATTCATTGATGGCCAGCTGTCGATTTTAATATATTTCCTAGATACGTATAAGCCACAACGACTTATGCTCGTCGTTTTTTTCTCTTACATATCTTCTTTTCTGGAAGAAAAGTTTTTATACCTAGTTACTGTTTTTAAAAATATCTCAAAATACAAAATTATTATATGCAGTATGCTACCTATATTTTCAAATTTGTCAACTTTTAAAATTTCAAAAAAATAATTTGAAATTAATAACTACATACTTAAATGTTAATTAACATAGAATTTAATTAATATAACACAATTTTAGTTATAAGAATAATTATTTGATTTAGTTAGTTACTAAAATGTAGTTATTAATTAAGTTATAAAATTATAATTTAATTATAATAATTAAATTTTAGATATTACTTAACTAAAATTTAATTAATAATGAAATATTAAATTGCTAATTATAAAATATTTGTATCAAATACTTTTAGATACTTTAACATGAATATTTAATTGCTGATTAATAATCTATTTTAATTCAGTATTTAGAACCCTGAAACTATCTATCATTTATGATACAGAACGTATAAATGAAGCATTTGCTTCAGAAGAAAAGAGCAGAATATTTTTAGGCTCGATTTACCTTTGAGCAACCAGTAACTCAAAATTGGAATCATTGCTATGGTAATGCCCTGATAGCAATATATATTACACCATCTTTCAGATCAGCCAAACTTTTATGCTTGCTTTAATCGGAATATCTTGATTCGTAGATAGAATTATAATAAAATAGGTTAAGTCAATTCTTCAGTTTTGGGCTACTCATTAATCAGCTAAGTGAATTTTATTCGATTTGTTTTTGCTTTATTACTCATTAGCTTTGCTATCAGACGGGTAAATTAAGATATTCAAGTGATTTACTCAGATTACGCATTGATTTTATAATTTATAGTGTAAATAGCTTCCTGTGTACAATTCTTTAACTACTAAATGACTAGGTAAATGAGCGCATATCCTTGATAACGCAGCTTATTCAAATACACCACTTTCCTGTCAAAGGGATCGTATAAAAATTCAATAAACAAAACTACTTTTCCCTCGAAATATAAAAATTGTTTCAATTTTAAAAAAAAAAGGTGGAAAAAATAATAACACTATGTTAGAAGCAAATAGAATTACGAAACTTTTCGACTAATTTCAACGACCTACTTCGAAGTGT
This sequence comes from Eupelmus urozonus, assembly GCA_900480035.1. Classification (NCBI taxonomy): domain Eukaryota; kingdom Metazoa; phylum Arthropoda; class Insecta; order Hymenoptera; family Eupelmidae; genus Eupelmus; species Eupelmus urozonus. The sequence goes on along the minus strand of UELX01004587.1, from coordinate 7,514 downwards.
AGAAAACGCGTAGGGTGTCCTAGCTTAGAAAGCTCTGCGTACAAACGATCGTGCTTTATCTCCCGCAACTTCGATCTCATCTAATCGAGAAAATTATCTCCCCCTCCGGCATGGCCTGGTATCGTCCGCATCCCATCTCAGACTTCCTCGCAAAGAGAATTAAACTAGGTTTTTAGTGTACAGCGGAAACTCGGCGATTTTGAAGTTACGGGGCAAAAGCAATTTCGTCGACGTTAGTGGATTAAAATCGTACTTCAGCGCTTCCTACGACGAGAGTTCGGCGAGTCGCCAAACGCTTGTCACACTGCGTTTCTGCGTGCGCGTCCACACTTGCCTTCTCTGCATGCGATGCTGTTTACTATTGTTCTTGAGAATGGATAAAAAAGGTATGTGCAGAAAAGCTGCAGTGTGACGCGGGAGAGTAACTTTCGCTTATGCGCTGCGTCCTGAGACTGCTCCTAAAGATATTCTCTTGGCTATCATGCGCTTTCCGAATATACCTACGTATATCCGCTTATTCTCATTTCCACTGTCTCTGTTTTCCCCGGCGCGCCTCTTTTCCTTTCCTTTCCGTATTTTCACTCCAGCTCCTAGTGCTTTGCTTTTTCCGCGAGTTCAGTGCTTCCTGGATTCGTAAATGTTTTTCGGATACAGAAAACCTCTTGGACTACTGTAGCATTTTTTTTTAATGAAAGTTGTTGTCGTTGCTACAAAATTTTATGAAAAATTAAATTTCAGTAATTAAAATTTATTTTCAATCCTTTTTTTTATTTCTATCTATTATTATTACTAATATCAAATTATGTATTAGGTAGTCTTCAAATATACAATATATATGTAGTTAGAGTATAAAATTAAAACTTGAAAAAAAGTTATTACTTTTTTTAACTTCACTATCGAAATAATTAAAAAAATTAAAGGATAGTCACTTGAAAAAATGTATCTCTGAAGAATAAAGTTCTTTTAAAACCTCATAAAAACATCTCCACAAATATTAACCGCAGAATACTTTAACAAACATTGTCAGTCTTAAAAAGTTTTTTTTTGCGGAAGGTTTTTTTACAAAAAATGATACAACTGACAAGAAAAGTTTTACACCTCCAAATCACGGATTTCGATGAAACTTTGCAGAACAATTTTATTAAAAATTGTAACATATATTTATTCCACGTACGTTATCTGCCTAATATTTTACAAATAAATTCTTAGTCAAATTTTTGTAAAAAGTTATGCCCTTGAAATCGATAAATTTGAATGCTTGACAACTTTAATTCTGGATAATCAAATCGGCATATTGGCCGAGTAATAGTTGGTTTACAAAGTTAATCGGTATTAGCAGCTTGAATGAATGATTGCCTCCTGAATAAAAACTCCGCAAAAAGCTACGCTACAGAAACTTTTCAGACCAGCTAGCTATCATTTTGCACTTGAATAAGATGAGTGAAAGGTATGTGCGAGTTGAGGTGATTCAATATCGGTAAAGTATTATATTAAAAAAGTATTTCTCAATTTATTGGTTACCCCGAGTCGAATTTTCCTAATTAGTATTTATTCCATCGAGTTTATGGATACGAGTTTTCGTTCACGCTTCGAAATACAGCATAAAACAGTAACTTGCATAAAAATTAAAAGTGTGGGTAATGTATTGAATACTGTTATTAGCCAATTGAAAATATGTTGGATAAATTGGTAGTATATTATCAAATTCCTACTATCTAAAACTGATGTAGTGAAAAATCACTTATTCTACATGAATAATCTTTCACTTAGACGATAAGAAGGAGCATATTCACGAAGAATAAGTGGTTTATAATTCAACTGAATATTGCCTACGATGAATAAAATAAAGTATAATGTTCCACACAGTTTTCGATAGTCCAGCCGCGTGTGTTCGTCTGCTTGGATGTGCTGCTGACTGCGGGAGCAACTAGCAACTAAAGAACTCTCCGAGCAGACCATCATACGTCTCCAGACTTTATTTGTTTATTTTTTCATATTTACAAAATTAATACTGTGAATGTCTGAGTTTTCCCACCTGTAGAAATATTCCAGCTTCCCGATAAAATTATTTTTTGGCCCAATCTAATGGAAAATAAAAAAAAAGTTATTTTAAAGAGAAAAATGTGCACTGAATGCTTTGCTCTCATTCGCCACTCGCAGTTCCATTTAGGGTATAAAACACTTTGAACATGAAATTTTTTAAAAAAAGTAAAATTATTATAATATAAGTAAATAGATTTGATTAGCTAAGGTTTGATTAGTGAATTTCATAACTTCAATATACTTGCAATAATTGTTTAAACAGTTTTAACAGTCAGAGAGATAGATTCTTCCTGTACATATATAGTTGTCTTTGAGACACGAAACGCGTCCATTGATACTTCCTCAAAGTTTAATTAGTTTTTATCAGAAGGAAAGGCCTAGGAGATCAGACGAGAAACAAAGCTAAAAACGAAAAAGAGTCGAAGGAAAAAATTGAGTCTTATCACGAAAAAAGCTCGTGAAATCCAGCGAACGCCATAAATATCCCCATCCCTAGCATCAAGTAAAATCGCATACACACACGAGGCGCAAAGCGCGAGGCTCTCGCAGCAAAAAGGGAAAGCCATAGGCGAGGTTTATAACTACGCTCGGACCTTCATTTTCTCATACGCTCGAGAGGTGGAGCTAGGACGCCGGAATCCTCGGCGAGGAGCTTGCAAGCACGCGCAGCCGCGCGCGAAAGAAAAGGATGATCCAACGCTCTTGCTCACATACTGGCGCAAAGCTACAGCGAGGGAGGCTGTATTGAGGTTTAAGAGCGGCACCGACAGAGAGAGAGAGAGAGAGAGAGAGAGAGTGAGCGAGCTTGCGCAGGCAGCTCAAAGGACTCTGTAATCCGAGAGTAGCTCGTCCGATGTAATATACTGGGGAACTTGGCTCGTGAGTTCGAGCCTTAAAGTTTAAGGGCTAGCTGGCTCGGCCGGGCTCGCACGCGTAATGTTACGAAATGAGCCGGTTTTACAGGCAGTAAAATGTTGATTGGAAGCCCGGCGATCGCGCAGCAGCCAAGCCTAAGCGCGCATTCCTGCATCCCTCTTGCGCCTGACGTTATGCCTACCCCTTCGGCTGCTGTTGCTCTTCGGGCAACTTGCTCGCTCAGAGTTTCGCGAGCGAGCGAGGGAATTTCTGTTGAGTCTACAGACTGGCTAGGTGAAGATGCATAAAGAGATGGTCGCTTGCTTGTAGAGGCGATACGAGTAAGCTGTAATAAGCTTGTCGCTTGTCTTGTCGCACCTGATTTTCTGTAGAAAAAATTTCCTTTTAACGAATGCTACAATACTTAGTCATAACAGGAATTGTCAAATATTAAAAAAAAAAAATTTTTTTAAAACCACGTTTTTAAAACTTACTAAAAAGTATAACATAATTTTTCCTTACAGATTCATAACCTTATATAGAATCCTCACTCCATACAGATTATCCTGAAAATTCGTGACTTTTTAATAGCTGTGATAATACTTGTAAGATTTGAAATGAAAATCGTGGAATGCATTCAATAGATAGTTGATGCATAAATATTTCACCTGAAACATTAACAATTTTATTGTACCTACTGCAAATTATATGCACTGTCGTGTGAGTTTTTCTCAACAACCGCTACTCTCTGCCCTCCTCATTACTATCTATTGCATTCGCTCCATGTTTTTCATTCCAAATCTTACAAGTATTATCACAGCTATTAAAAATTTACAATCACGAATTTTCAATCTGCACGGAGTGAGGATTCTATATGGGATTATAAATCTGTAAGAAAAAAATATTTTATATTTTTTAATACGTTTTAAGAACGTAGTTTTAAAAAAATTTTTTTATTTAAATAATTATTTTCTGCTTTTTAGTCTTGTTTTATACAGAAATTTAGCCTCGCGCGCGTGAAGTAAATAAAGGGCGGTGAGCATATATATACTGTGCGCTAGGTGCTCAAGAATGTTCATATGTTCAATCTTAAAATGAGTGTTATTCTAATTATTTAATTATTAATTTGTGCGTGCGTATGCGTTTGCGTTTGCGTGAATGCATATGTACGTGTTCTAAATAACATTCTGGTTAACGGAGTCCTACTTTATGGACATGTTCAAATTATACAGATTTTTGATGATTAGAAAAAATGTATTGCGATATAAGCATATTTGAGACGTAGTTGCCCTTCATATACCATATACTCTATCTCTATAAAAATTTTTAAGTCATTATTGAAAAGTAGCAAAAAATGTCATTTAATCGAAATTTTTTGAATTCAACTGAAGCTTTTACATGAATGAGATAGAATTTAAAAATTTCGATCAAATTCCATTTTTTGCTACTTTGCAATAATGACTTGAAAATTTGTATAGGGGTAGAGTACATTATTACGAAGGACAACTATGTCCTGGATTTGCTTATATCGCATTTTTTTTTAATAGTCAAAAAACTGTATAATTTGGACATGTCGATCAAGTGGGACTATCAGACCCCATTAATTTTCTACAAGAATCACCTTTACTCTTCAATATTAGAAACTTGAAATAACTTTATCGAAACATTTTGCTAAGAATAACTTAGTCATGCCGAATACAATCTTAGTACGGTGCCGATTCCCTGCTTTATCAAAGCCCATTATTCACTGACATTCTGAGCGTACAAAATTATTCATTCCATAGACCATAAAACAAGGCATACAACATCTCCGCAGTCGATTCCCCAGAGAGCCAATCCCATAACCCTAAAACACCTTGAAAACGGTCACTTCTACAATGCTAATGTACATTTTAAGATGCGCTGGCAATACTATATAGCAGCGTTACAGGCACTCTGCATGACTGCATGTAGCGCACTCGTGTAACGCGATACGTGCGCTGCAACTCAATATTTTTACGATGCACGGAAAAAGGGCGTCCCCCGGCGAATCGAAAGAGAGAGAGAGAGAGAGAGAGAGAGAAGCCGCCCGCTGAATATGACGCGTCGCGCGCTCCGAATACATACACTTTGCCCGCCTAATGCGAATTTCGATTTTCATTCGGCCGCCGTCGTTAAATCGCCGATAAGCCGGCGGGAAAAGCGGCGCGGAAGGGTTAAAAGTACACCGCGAACGCATCCGCTGTACAAACTGCATAGCGCTCGAAAGCTCTACGAAGGGCTGCATGTATATAAGCCAGTCCCGCTTTTTCGAAGCGTGTACTACTATAGGGGGGCTCAACAAGCTATACGTCCCTGATGCGAGGGCTGCGTATACACACACGTGCATGCAAAATATGGCGGCTGCAAAGCCTGACCTAGCACAAGCTCACGCAGCTGCAGCGAGCCTCCTCCACGCTGCTCTCTTATTTCTCCTACGCGCGCGCTTTTCAACGTTTGCGCCCACGTTATTATCCGAGACTCTCTCTTTCTCGCTCGCCCCTTTCCCAGCCTCCCCACCACATATATACCCTATCCTTCATAAAAGTATCGCGTTGCAGCGGAAGGACAACGGAGCGCACGCGTGGGAGGTATTTCAGTATTGCGTTTTTAATCTTTGCTCCCATTATGCGCGAGGGCTGCGTTGAAGCCGGCGTATAATGAACTTTTCCCCGGCACATGTGCAGCCGCGGGGACTCATTACCGCCTCCTTGGCCGGAACAATTTGATAAAATTAATATTTTCGCGAATCGCGCGCGTCTCTTATTTCGGAGGGATAATTATTCCGGTCCTCGTAAAAGAGCGGGAATGCGAACGAGCTTTCGCCGGGGTTAGACAGTCTGGAAAATTATGTCTCCCTGCGTGTGCTTGTAACGAGTTCTCCCAATAATTCCATCATATTTTCTTCACGCACCGGTTCATTCTCCTCGAATGTGCGCCACTTGCTTTCCGCATATATATCCCCACCGGCATTTTTCTCCTTGCCTTTTCTGTGCAGCTCACCCTCCGCTTCTCCCTCGCTTTCTTTCTCCATGAGCATCGTCTTTCCTAATCACGCGCCTCGCCGTTTCGCTTTTTCTCCTTCTTCTTTGTATTCCAGCTCCGATTCGCCGGAGCCCCAAATTCCCTCACCGATTTTTCTTCTTTCGAATTCCGGGATACAGTCCGACAGCTCGGAACATGGACAAAAAATAACCAGCGCACACTGCGAACTGCGTGGGCCACTATTAAGTGGATCAGTCGCGGGGCGACAACCGAAAATTCGCGCGCAGTGAATACGTATAATTATGAAATGAGAGAGAGAAAGCTACCCGCGTCACATCGCGTAGTAGAGGGAAACAGACGCGCAGGCGTGATATAACGTAGCTCTGCGCGTATATAAATACGCGATGGAAGGACATGAGTCGCGCGTAATGCGAAGAACGACGTGACAGTTATGGTGACGATTTTACATGGCGCGGGTTGGGTTAGGGTGTTTTGCTGGTGTAGTGCTCTGAACAGGCTTGTTTATATCGATACTATAAATCTGGAGCTCAGCTTCTATTAATGAGGGGGCGAGGGGAATTGTTTGTTTAATTACTAGCTTATGCGACTTTGAATGTGAGAGTTGAGAGAACGAGTTTTAGAGAGGCGTAGGGCTTGGCTATGCTGAAGATTGCTCTATTATTTTTTTATAAATTTTTCATTATGGGAATAAATACTGAAATAATATTTATAAAAGAATGTAAAAAATCTCGGGATGGATTGTATTGTAATAGTTCAAAGCAGTTCCTTTATTGTTCTTGATACTACAAACTTTTAAGAAAAAAAGTCTATCCATGAACAATATTTTCACATCATGCTCTACTCGCAATAAATTAATTAAATAAAATCTATTAAAACCACACGAAAACAGTTGTTTAATAACAAAAGAGGATAATCATAAAAAAAAAAAATATTTCACAACAATCGTCATGACATAAAGGATCATCCATACACGTAACAGCAGCTCGAAAGCCAGCTTATCCGTATATACATAAACTCAAATAAATATTCCCTAAAAGAACGAGCGCACGGAAAAAAGCAAATCAGGAAGCTTGCCTTGTCATGAGGGCTCGATGACAGCCGCGGGACACATTCAATTTCCTCAGCAAGTCCAGCCAGCCAAGCGAATTAATTAAAAATGCCGAAGAAGCGTCGCGCTCATTGGATCAATGAATATGGGCTAGAAACGTCGTCGTCGCGAGATTGAAAGCGGCGAAATTGGAGAGAGCGCGAGCCTATCCCACTGTACCGTGGCTGCCGCACGCATACACATAGAGCCGCGCGCGCGGTGAATCCTGCCGCGGCCTGAGCGCGCGGATCAATAGCCTCCGTCTGGCCTCACCCTCTCGTACTCGCCCTTTCTCCCCCGCTATACGCCCTACGCCGCTACTACTGCTGCTGCTGCTGCGGTCCCTTTTCTCTCTCTCTCTCTCTCTCTCGACTTTCTCTCTCCCTGCTATGGCGGATTTTCGCGCGCTTTCTCTCGCAAGGCAATCGGGATATTCTGCTTGCTGCTTTAGAGAGACTTGGCTCTGATGGGCTGACCCATTTTTTTTTTTTTTTTTTTTTTTTTT
>UELX01004586.1:0-17077 GCA_900480035.1 Eupelmus urozonus | reverse complement strand
TTTTTTTTTTTTTTTTTTTTTTTTTTTTTTAATAAAGAAGAATAAAAAATTGACATAAGAGAAATTAGCTTAATTTCAACTTCCAAAACAATCAGCATAAACACTGTCTAGTATAAATATAGGCTTTAATTGTATAGGCAATGTTGAAAGGAGGAGAAAGCGCGAAGAATGAGCTAATTTTGTTGATAAATTAAAGTTGAATAATAATTCTGGCTAAGCGGTAAAGTAAATAAAAAGTGAAGAAAAAGAGCAGCGTGTGCAGCGAGCGGGGTGGTGGTGGTGCAAGTGCGCTTTGACAATATAAACCGCGGGCGGGCGGTTTAAGCCTGTGGCTCTCTCTTAGCAGGAGTACGCGGGGCACGTGGATATTGTTTTTGAAAACATCGTTACCGCGGATGACTGTCAGAGAGCGGATGTGAGCCGTTCTCCGCGCGCGAGAACTGCCTCCTCTTGTAATCGCATTAGCCCAGCAGCGCCATAGACGCGCACTCGTCCGAAACTCGCTTGCTCGCTTGCTCGCTTGCTGGCTCTATACTCCCCCTGCGATGTGTGTGCTCTGTTGTGCTCTGTTGTGCTCTTGTGCTTTCGCAGGGAGAGCAGCGCTCGGCCATTGTTACGTCATTATTCGCGTACGCGCGTCCCGCAGGGCTACCTATGCTACTGCAGGCTCCCTTTGCGCCCCTGCGCGCGCGGCTACGGCCACGGCCGCGGTTCAAAGCTCACACTTTTATCCAAACACGCTCTCAATCATTATTTCTAATACCAGCCTTTTCATAACACCTACCATACCACCTTGACTTATGTCCTTTTTCTTTTTTTTTTTTTTTCTATATATCTTATCAAAATTGCAAAATCAGATTTTTTGCAAAAGCTTAACAAGTTTTATTATTCAATGTAATCCTATTAGCGATGGGTAGTAACTCGTTCGAAAGGTGTAAAATGATTTTGAAAAAACAGGAAGAAGAAGAAGTGATCGGGCCAATATATAAGCATGGCAAATAACGGTATATGCTCCTTATACAGCCATAGCTGTCACGTAGGAGAGAAAGAAAGCGAGCCGAGCGACTATATGGGCGGGTATGTACGCACACGCACACTATAGTCATTGTCGTTGCCGGTCGCATCAGTCACCCATCTGGCACTCGGTCGATCCATCCATGCGTGCCGCGCTCGCGCGCGTTACAGCCTTCTCTCTCTCGCTCTCTCTCTCGTATCCCTGCATTTGACTGTATGCACCGACAATGCGGCCAACATGTCGAAATAACAGCCGAGGGTGTGGAGTGTGGAGCTCGGGGTGAGAAAGGGAGATGACTGACGGAGAGCAAGCGCAAGAGTGAGAGCGAGAGCGAGCGCAAGAGAGAGAGAGAGAAAGGTTCCCCCGAAAATTAACTTTGAAATCCCAGCGAGCGGTGGGACGCGCCAGAGTCACACACGTCGACGTTTAAACGAGTCGTTTATGCGAGAGGTGCCGGCTTGTGTGTAAGCCATGTGTGTGCGGGTTAGCGTTAAGAGTACTTCGGTGTATTCCTCGGGGGAATCTCTTGCTTGCAAGGGGAGAGAGCAACAGAGAGAGAGAGAGAGCGAGAGAGAGAGAGAGAAAGCGCAGATTTCATTTATCAAAGACCGGAGAGCAAGCGCGAATTTGCAGGCCAGTTTCACTCGGCCTTCAATTGGATTCCAATTGTTCTTATGGGCCACTGGGGCTGCAGCTTTATTTAATAACGGACACATTAGCCGCTACAATGGAAAATTAATCATTTATTATCATTTTACCAGAATATCATGCTGCTTAGGATTCATTCACTAACGCGTATCTTAAATCACTTATTTTACATCAATATAATATATATCAATTCATCCTGTTTTACTACTTTCTTCAACTTTTTCATTCCTTTAGTACATTTCTAAAAGTCAAGATTTTGAAAAATTAACAAACTCAATCTACCAAAATCGCTTTAATTTCCAAACATTACGACTATTTCATTTTTACATCTAATTGCGTTTTGCTAAAGGCTAATAAATTCTCCTTCACATTGTGAAATAAATTACTCGTAATATCTATTCAAAATCTTCAGTAATATTATTTATTTTTCTTTATGCGGCAAATCTATCTTTACAAATCAAGTTAAATTATTCGCTGTATATTTCTGTAAAGTATCATATTAATTAATGTAATTTTTAAAAAAATTCTATGCCGTGTTCCAATGATCGAACTTAAATATTTATTCAGTAGACATTTGAATTAACGAGTCATTTAATAATTCCAGGTTTTTGTCTCATTTTATGTAAAATATAAGCCAGAAAAATGTTGAGAAATAATCATACTATTTGAAGACTTAAACAAACAGAAAGGTTTTTGTTTAAAGTAAGTAACGGTGTCGTTGTTTTATTAGCATGATAAAAGAATGATTAAATGAAACAACTGCTTGGCGCGGGCGCAAGCGCAGAGATTTCGAAATAACGAGCAACAAAAAAAAGCACAGTAGATCGATGAATTAATTAGAAAATGTAAAAGGCATGAGTAGGAGGCAGGTTTAAAGGAGCAAGGCGTGAATAAGGCTAATGACAAGAAGAAGAAGAAGAAGAAGAAGAAGAAGAAGAGGAAGAGGGTGCGCGAGGTCCAGAAAGATCTCGAAGCGATCAGTCAACAAAAGGGCGACGTGTGCGGGTGGAGAGCGGCTCAAGCGGTTGAAGCGGCTGAAGGCAGAGCGCGAGACGCTCGGCCGAGAAGCTTTGTTAACGAGCATGTAGCGGGCCTCTTGCGTTCTCGAGCTGTGGGAAAGCTCAAGGAGAAAAAAGAAAGGCAAAGCAAAGGCAGATATTTTCCTTGGACCGCGATCAAGTCGCGCCGCGTCGTCGACGTAGACGACGACGACGACGACGACGACGACGACGATACGGCTGCGGCTGCAGGGATAAAGATGCAAAAGGAGCGAGGAAAGGCGAAAAAAGGGGTGGGAAAGACAGGGGGAGAGCTGCGAGGAGCGAAAAGAGGTGATTCAGTGAGCAGTCTGCGAGCGCACTGGCTGGCTGGCTGGCTGGCTAGGCTTTTGTTTCGGTCGTCGTAAATTTCTCTCGCTCAGAAGCGCGCGCGAGAGCTCGGCGCGGGAATTTTCGCGACGGAACGAAGACGCACTGCTACAGACCGAGTTAGGCTAGAGATTTATCGTGCCGCGAGCGAGCGAGGAGTGATGCAAGGTCGTGCCGCGACTAGCAAGAATTTTTCATTCTAATCAACTCAATTTTCTACATTCTTCTCTTTCTACTAATAAATTTACACTCAACAATCATTTATCTTATTATTTATCTACAGCTTTTTCAATATTTTGCACGATCAATCGAATCAAGTCAATTATTAAGACTACCTAGATGAATGAACTTTCGCTGCTCTTTCTCTCTGTCTCTCTCTCTTATCAATACTCTCTATTGCGGTGAATTATTCTACAAAGAATTCTATTTTAAAAGTAGATCGCAGGAAATGCTATCCTCTATTCCGATTAAAAATTTTGATTAAAAAGAGTAAGAAAATATTTTTTGATAATATTTTTCAAATAATCCGTATTATCATATAAGCGAATAAGCGCTAAATATGATGAAAAAGGTTTGATAGAATATGTAATAAATTACATAACGTTTCTATTATCCTTTTTCGTTAATAAATCGCTGTTCATAAATTAAGGCATCGCTCGCTATGACTATCCAACCGCAGCACCGACAGCACAGCTCCGATCGCGTGCGTCTGCGTCTGATTCGTTGTCCGCAGTCAATAAATTTGCTCTTTACAAACAAGCCCATTTTCTCCTTCGAGTTGACGAATTTAAAAATAATTATTTCTTCAGATTGCTCGCTCGCGCTCGCTCGGCATGATTCAGATTCACTTGCAGGTTATTGAAAGATTAGGCGAGGAAAATTTATCGATATATATATCGACTTTATCGAAATGATAAATGGTGGCGGATGCAGGCGCGTGCGAGCGTTAAGGAAAAGGATAGCGCGCACAAGTAGGCGAAGAAATCGAGCATTCGGTCTGCGCATGCAAGCGCACGCAGTCCCGCAGACGCAATTGATATTATTAGATTGGCACTAGCCCCCGATAAAAAGGAGGACGCGCCGCCACAGCGATCCCTTCTCGCTATGCGGCCGCTAAATTTCATTTTGCCGAATTATCATGATTGAATATCAGGCTGCAACGCTCGCTAGCTCCTCATCCACTTAGTGCTCTCTTTCTTTGCAGCCCTACTCGCTCCAAAGCCAAGTCTAGGAAATTTCCTTTTTTACCAGCAGCCTCCCGAGCCGAGCCCTGCAGGCCTATGGGAAGTTTGCCCTAGCACGATTCTCGCTCCTCGCTCGCTACATCATGCGAGTAATTTAATCTTTTAACGCCCGCCGCTCTGCACACTTTTCTCATTTACGGAAACAATCGCGTTCAAGCTTTTTCTTTTATTCCCTTTAGCTGCGCTGCGGCCTCATTCGACAATCTTTCGAACGCTGATAAACTTTTAATTATCTTGACATTTTAACGCTCTACTTTTTTCTCTCTCTCTCTCTCTCTCTCTCTTTCTCTCTCTCATAACTTGCCTCAGACTACTGATATTTAATAAATTTATCGTATAATGCTGCCTATATTCTTTTAAATTCCAGAGACAATTGATTATTAATTGATGGGACAAAAAGCTGCATGTTTTCAAGTTGTAAATACTAAATTTGAGGATTCAGCGCAAAGACAGGACGCCACATGGTTATCGTGGATGCAATGAAGGATAAAAAAAGAAAAGAAAAAGTAAAAAAAATAAATCGAGCTCGATCACGCCAGAGTCTAGCAGAGCGGGTAAAGCCGCAAGCCGCTTCTTATCATGAGCTCGGGAAGAATTTTCGAGTGCAGGTCATCGGGTAGACGCGCGCGGCAGGCAGACGCACGCAGAGATACGCGCTTACGCTTACAGGTGCGCGCGTTGGCGCATTTGGCGAGCCGCAGAAGTGATTTATGCGCGCTCGTGTCACGGCCAACTTGATACAGTTACAACCCGCTAACTCAGCTGGCCGAGCCAGCCAGCCAGCCAGCCAGCCAGCCGTTCCGCATCGCCGCCGACGTCTAGTTTGTTTAGCTTCGAATCCATGCGAATCTTTCGCTTTTGAGGGAGCAGAGGGAGGCGCGCCGCCGCGTTGCTTGAATTTAGAATGCATTTATAAACGCGCGAAGCGAGACGAGTGCGCGCAGATATTCATCTTTCGACTTATATTCAAATGCCTCTACACTGTATCAAAGATTATGCCGTTTGCTTTTTATGTCTCGCTGTACGACGATTAATTGTCGAGCTCGAGGCGGATGGCTCGTTTTGTTTTTCAAGGGACACCGCCAGTGCACTGGCTAAAATTATATATATGACCGCCGGCAGTTTGATTTCAAAGTACAACTTGTTTTCAAACTTTCTCTTTGAAGTGCGTATAGTGGACATTTATAACGAGAGATATTCATTATTTCTTAATTTATTAAATAAACTTACATTCCGAATAATTTTATATTTTTTAACTTCCAACTAATTGCTAACTGCAGTTTTATTATTATACCAATTCCAACTATCAATTATTGGCAAATTTCGAGGAAAAAAATTATCATACACGACTACTATAACCGCAATATATATATATACTTATATATACTCTGCAATTTCCAATAAATTATAAAACCTCTAACAAAGAATTGTTCTTGTATTTGCTTCGATATAGCTACCTATCAAATATTCAATAAATTGTTTTCTTCTCCCGCTTTATTATCAAATCAAAGACGATAAATATAATTAATATTCAATAAAGATAACTGGACACATACATGCGTGTATATATATATATTGATATAATCTGCGCATTTCCTCTATAGCCTCATCTTTCAATAAAAAAAAACTGAAAATAAGAAGAAGGAGGAGGAGGAGGAGGAGGAGGAGGAGGAGGAGGGAAAGAAGAAGAGAGAAAAGAAGCGAGAAAATAAAAGTGTAAAGTTAGATAATAAAAAGCAATGAGTGGACGCGGCTGATTGAGAAAAAAATGAATTTCTTGATTGAAAAGCAGCTTTGTTTGATGCGGCGGCTAAATTCCCTTGTTACTTTATAGCTGAGCTAGCGGTGGCTGCACTAAATGCGAGTGATAAATCTTGCTTCGGCGCGGCTCCTGTACTGCAATATTATATTCTTTAATTAAAAATCAGTATGGTATAAAGATTGTACGTCATAACAGCCGGTGCGGCAGCGGCTTTCTCTGTCGCGCGGCGGCCCCGGGGCCTGTTTGTTTTTTCGGTTATAACGCAAGGAGAAACAATGAAAGCGATTGTACGGAAGCGGCATGTGAGAGCCGAACGTAAAAGACGAGGTATTAAGAGCGTGCGGCTGCAGAGGGCAGAGGCTCTCATTACTTTTGCCCGGGCCTCAAATTTTATTATTCTCCTCTTTGCTTCTCTTCCTGCTCACTCTAAACGCAGAAACTCGTTACAACTTTTTTCCTCGCGCCATTATCAAATTCTCGATATATTTTATCATTTTTTAAAACTGTCTAAGCTCGAGCATCAACTAAGTATAGTCACTCGCTGTCAATTTATTATTAACTTTTAATGTTCCAGGGCAAACTGATATAAGCTACCCTTCAACTTCAAGTTATCAAATTTTCTCTAATTTCTCTTTGAATGAGCGCGCATTTTACTATAGGCTACTAGTATAGAATGAAAATTGGAAATGGGTAAATAATGAAATTAAAATCTGAGCCTCTCAACTGGAGTGCTGTAATCTCAGTGCATTCGACTCAGTCATAATCGTGCTCGGGAGCATCTCTCGAGAGCAACAGACAGCAGCAGCAGCAGCAGCAGCATCACAACAGAAGCGGCGGCGGCGGCATAACTCGCTGTTTATTGGCAGGCGGTAGCCGCGCGCTCGCGACGCGAACGCAACGAAGAAAGAGAGAGAGAGAAAGCGAGAGAGAGAGAGAGAGAGAGAGAGCGAGAGAATGCACACATGCGCAAAACAGGCAGCAGCGGCCTCCCAGCTCTCTCAGCCATATAGCCGAGAAGAGCAAGAGCGAACACAATCGCCACTCGCGCATTTCACGGGCGGGCTTTCATGTTGCCGCCAGAGGAGATGGGGACGGGGGAGGGAGCTTCGTTCACTCTTTCTCTCTCTCTCGCTCTCCTGCACGCTCCTTCCTCGCGCTGCACTCTTATTCGTTCGCGTTCGCTCGCGATCCAACATAATGCGAATCGCAGACTGCGCGCGCATGCAGATATATATATATCTATATTATAACCTACTCAAGATCCAAAGTCACGATCTGCAAGCACAATCGTATTATGGGAAAAGAGCGCGAGCGGCAATTTCATTATGAAAACTATACGTCATTAGCCATTAATGCGAGACTCTTTCGCCCGCGCAAACTTATATATATACTTTTCTTTTTACTACTAGCTGATATTTCGTAATGCCGCTCGATAACGCTCACGCGCGCTCGCTTTCCTATTAATTCATTAGCTTTTTTATCGCGATTGACGTTTATGGCTGCTTGATAGGGGCCATTTTTTCTCTCTATCGACTATGTCAATTTTTCCACATTTACTTCCACATTTACTACCACCGTCTTCCAATGATATGCCTTTCTTTTTCAGAGACGCTTCGCGCGACTGCGCTTATTTTCAAATTAAACTTTATCAAAAAATTTCTATTTTCGTAGGAGCTGGATAAAGCAAGAGAAAAATATTGAAGGACGTCACGCGTTATTACAGGCGCTTATCGATTGCAAGGGAATTATTTGGAAAAAGTCATTGGAAATCGTTTGTTAAAACAGACAGCGGCCAATACGTATCAGGTTGTTTGTAATCGACAAAGATTAAGAGCTCAATTATAAGATTCTCGCAATCATTATATATATATATATATATATCAAGTCGCGTACATCCGCGTGCCTCGCACCAGTAATTTTCGTACAATCGGCACTTCTTGGAATCGCGATAAAGCGATACCTTGTCGAAAATCTTTTGATAGGCTGAAAATCGGCGCTCGCGCTTTTTGCTTGCGCGTATACTGCATGGCTAGAATCAAGTAAAACTGAGCTAAAAAAAACTGAAAAACGATGCAATACAGCAAGCTAGTAAATTGAACAGTTTTTCTATGACAAATTGGTTAGATGCGGATGGATTAGAGAGATATAATAGCGATACATTGAGGAGAGCAAAGTGAGTATGGAAAGAGCTAGAAGGAGTCTAGAGAGCAGAGCTTTCGGAATGATAAATCAAGGCGAGGAGTAGGTATTTGTTTACGTATATATTAGGAAGGAAGCTGCGCGTGTTTTGAAAGTGCAGCTCGAGCTTTGAAAAAAAATGAATGAGCCTCGCTTTTCCCGAAAGCCGTACTAAGGCGAGCACATAAATTTCGTCTCTAAGTCATCGTGGCTCGCTCGAGAGGCGATAATTCAAAGAGCTGCGAAATGAATTTGTCGAGGAGCTGAGCATAGTTTAGAATGGCTGCTGTGGTGATGGCTGGTGGGCTGGAAGGGACGGAATGTGCGTAGTTGTGTGCGTTGCGCGCGCTTTTCAAATTCATAGCGAGTTTCGGCTAATGCGATCTACGACAGCCATTACCGGTGGCTCGGCAACACACACACACAGAGAGAGAGAGAGAGAGAGAGAGAGCGAGCGAGAGCCGAGAGGGTCGCATATACGGTATAGGGAGAGTAGAGCCTAGCTAGCATCTCTCCCGCTTTGGCTCCGGATTTTGGGGTCGCAAAGTGTGCCGGGGGCAAACGAGAGATCGGACACAATGGAAAAACCAGCCTGTGAGAATGCGAGCCCAAGCGTTCACTGACGCGCTGCTGCGCGCTTCGTCATCTGCTGCTGACTTTTGTAAATATTGTTTAGACAGGCCGGAACTCGCCGTAAAAGTACTATGCGCGACGCTCCTGCTGCTGCTGCTGCTGCTGCTACTGACCCGAAGCTTACTACATATCTAAACGATGCTAGCGTGCCAACTATATCTTTTAGCCCATTCGCACGCATTTCCAATTAAACAATAAAACAGCAGAAATTTTTGATTAAATTGTAGGCAAAATAGTCGAAAAAATAAAGAGGCTGGAAAAGAAGAATTAGCGGTGAAAGAAAAATAAAAAAGTGCGATCAACAAGCACTACGCATCGTAAGTGGGCTTCTTGCGTTTGAATAATATTGAAAATAAAGCGTAATGAAATTTAGCGAGTGGGAAAAAAGAAGAATGAAATATAATCAGTGTGCTCGGAGAGAGCAATCCAGGGCGTGTTCGCAGGCGCATCGAGCAGAGAGCAATTCCCCCTCAAGCTCTTTTCTATCTCGCGCTCGGTCTTTCATCCGACAACTAAATACTAGTAATACTGATTAGAGAACCGCAGAAGAGCGACGGCACAGCACGTGGCGAATGTCTGGAGCCGTCATGCTCACACCGGCCAATTTGCGTTTCCGTAATTTCTGGCCCCGACAATGGAAAGCTGCACGCACATACGAACCCCTCGCCATTTTAATCCAGCCTGCGCTGATCACGCACGCGTTACTCTCGATCTGTGTTTGTGTCGCTGCTTACCCCCCCCACCTCTCATATTACTAACAGCGAAACGCCCGCGCCTACGGCCAATAACTACAATTATACCAAATCGAGAGTGCGAACGCCGCTCTCTACTGCTCCACTTTCACACGCTTTCCCAAAGCATTTTCATATGGGATAAAGTCCTTCTATACGCTATACATTGGGAACAGCGACAATATTTACTGCAAGCCAAACATCAAAAGTAGCCTACTCCTAATTTTCCATTTACGAGTTGCATTTGCTCTCGCGCAGGGCTAATGCGCGGATAGCTTCTACATATATATATATATACTAATCTAAGCGATCAGTCAGATCTGAGTTGAAAAAAAAGAAGAAAAATTAATAAAAGAAAAAATTGTGCTAGTTGAAGCAAAGAGAAAAGTTGAGTGTGTAAGTGTGCAAATAGGTGTATATGAGGGGGAAAAATTGGTCCTTCCCGGTAAATCGGGCCGGTGGTGCGTAGGTTGAGCTGGAAAATCGGGCGCTGCGAATACGGATTAGAATAATGGCTGGAACCTCGGCGGGGCGTCGCCTGGAAAATCCTTCCGAGAATTTTCCTTTTTCCCGCGCCCCTTGGCTGGGCCGCACAATGGCCGCACACACGAGAAAGCCAGGCGACTTCGAGAGGGTCCTAAGGCTCTCTCTCTCTCTCTCTCTCTCTCTCTCTCTCTGTCTGTCTATCTTTCTCCCCCCGCATTGAGCCTGGCATTAGCGTTTTTCAAAATCGCTTTAGAAAGAAAGAGAGAAATGTCGGTCGGACTGGGGCTTAGTCGTCGGTCGGTCAAAAGTTGAGAGAGAGAGAGAGAGAGCTGCAGAGTGAGAGAGTGAGAGGCAGCGCCTAGTGGAAAAAGCCGGTGTTGTGACACGACGCTGCCCTAGGAGGCCCCAACAGACCAGGTCTCAAGGTTCGAGCTCGCTTTCTCTGATTTATGGCAAAAGTGAAAGAGAAAAAAATGCGGGACCACGCGAGAGAAGGGCATAATCTCGAGGCGCTTAGGGATTTAATTGCGAGAAGAAAGCCATAGAGAATTTTCTTAATCGGATTTCGATGCGCTCTTTGACTTGCCATACTTCCCTTTACTCCTATATCCCTTTTCACCTGACTTTTCTTATTTTAACTCCCTCTTCTTTCCTCTTTATTTACAAAACGTTTTTCCTAAATCTCATTTTCATTAATCGGACTTTGACTGCAGCGCAGACGATATTTTCTTTACCTCAAATTCAAATGTCGCTGCACAAACAAGTAATGTACATTTACAGCGACAATTTATATTCTACCAATCAAACAATATGCTTTTATTTTTCTACTATACTATGTATACGCAGCAAATAATATATTAAAAAAGAGTTGAAAATCCAAGGGTGAAATTGTTTAACTATGCAAGTCTAGACACATTGGACTTTTTGCTGGGACAATCAGAAAAAAAGGCCGCCCTCGATACATGACTTGTATAAAGGGACGCGATTGAGTGGGTGCGCGCTCGGGTAACCAGTGGATAATATACCCTCAGAGATGAAAAAATCTCTGGAACAATGGCGCCGACAAACAGAGAGCGAGAGAGAGTGCCTGCGGTTTCAAATACAATTTACAGGCAAAAACGGAGTAAGCTTACTCGCTTCCGTGAGTTGCTTTTCACTAAAACGATCGCTACCGCGCACTCCAAACTCTTTCGAGAATTCTTTCATTCTTATGGTCGTTCATTTAATTTGAAATTCTATATATATTAAGAAAAAAAATAAAGCAAGGCCGTAGAGCCAGTAGCAGATTTTTATGCTCTTTTCAGCAATTTATCTCCTTAGAAGACGAATTTTACTCTACATTATTTTCCTCTGATAAATAAGTTTAATAATTTTTCTACTTAATTTTGCAATTCTATATGATAAGCACAGCTCGATTTGAAGACTCGCGATGATATTTTCTGTAAACTCGAAAGTGAGAAAGCGATATATAAGATGGCTAAAGGGAGGAAGGAGTGATGTTGGATTAAAAGGGCATAGGAGAAAAGAGAAGCGGCGCAGAAGGATCGGTGCAGTAACTGCTAGAGTATAAGAGAATAAGGAAAGATTCGCGCGAGAGCTCTAGAGGAAGGCTGCAGAAAAGAGAAAGAGAAAGAGAAAGAGAGAAAAATGAGCGGGCTAAGGTATAGACATGGATCGCATTTGAATGAGTAATACTACACCTCGCGCTCGCACGCGCACCCACACTTGTATGATGCTTTTCTCTCTCGTGCTCGGCTGCTGAGCTTTGTTTGATAGGGCGTATTGTGCTCCCTGCCACCGGTTCACTTTTATACTTGTGCTTTTTCGGCACAGAGCAGCCTGCGTTTCTCCTCTCCTCTCCTCTCCTCTCCTCTCCTCAACTGCTGAAAATTGTATTATAATGCGCGCGAGACTGCGCACGACAATGAGCATGAGATGCGGAACAGCGAGCTCGCTGTTCGACACGAGGTTGCCTTATGCCAATCTTTACCGGCCAAGCGGGGGCGGTTATGATTTCAATGCCAGAAAGAGAAGGGCCCGCGGTAAAAAAAAAAATAAACAAAGAGAGATGCCAACGAATTACATTACAATTTCTTTTTTCGACATTCTTATTCATTTCAATTATACTTTTACATTTTATCGATTAATATTATATATATATATATTTTTTTTTAAATTATTGAAAGTAGCAAAGAAAAAATCCCGAGAGCTGCAGCAGCAGCAGTAGAAGTTTAAGTTGCAAAATAGAGAAAGAAGAAAAATATTGGGTAATAGTGCGCTCGCCTACGGGACTGGGCGCGCGAGGTAGCGTGTCGCGGCGATAAGACTCGGGCAGCGTGTACACGTGGGCTCCGCAGATAGGCCGCAGCAAGCAAAGACGGAATTTCTCTATCTCAGCTTCTTCGATGTTTATCCGCGTTATCGAGTCTCGATTGTTCTTTTCTCCTCCAAGAGGGACCCGTGTTTTATGGCGTTTCACCGCTTTGCACCGCGCACGTTTTTCAACAATAGCTACACAACGCACTAACAGATTACTTCTTTTCACCAAAATTACCTAGTTTATGCACTTTTTACATTTGCAGCCAGCGATCTGCACTTTTCATTTCTTTTCTTTTGCCATTGGAAATTTTAATAATACACATAATTATATATTATAAATATTTTATGCATTCGCAAAACTAAAATTAATATGATTAATGCGTCGAAAAAGTCGAGTTATAGGAGAGCTCGACTAGCATGCTATTTTAATTTAAGCCGGTAGTATCGGATAATCAAGCTCTCACAGCTCTATCTTCAAATTGTGGTCTACATTGTATATTTAAAGGCGGCGGAGAAAATGGAAAAAAAAGTCGAGTCTGGGAGCTGCTGCCGAAAAAAAACGTGTTTTCCGGAAAATTGTATCCGCCGAAGGATTGTCGGGCTAATTATAGGAAAATTTATGAAGCTTTAGCGCGCGATCGAGCCTTCTAAATCAAGATAATCGACTGCAGGGCTGTCTCGAGATAATGATCATTGCCGCCTCGTCTACATATACTCGAAAAGTCCGTGCGCCTGAGAAGCCAAGGAAACTTCAAAGAGAATATATATTTTGGAAAATCCCGAGGAAAAGCGAAAGGGGCTTTTTCTGAGGGGGCAGCGTTTTTTCCGCTCTCAGACTGATGTATGGCCGAGTTTCGAGGAGCCTCTCACCGCTCTCGCTCTCTCTCTCTCTCTCTCTCTCTCTCTCTCCAGCCCCCGGGAATATCGTTTTTGGCTCTCACACGGAAAGGGATGCCACCAAAGAGGCCCAGGTACCGCTCTTGCTTTGGCTCGCTCTCTCCCGACATCCCTCGACTTGACAATACCACCGAATGCCCCAACACCTTTTTCAAACTGTCGTTGGGATCAGTGCGACGTTGCCACTTTTACTAAATATAGCATCGTTCATCTTATTTTATCCATTTATTTCTCTCTTTTTCTACTTTTTAATCATTTTAAAAAATTTATTATTTCT
The DNA here is from genome assembly GCA_900480035.1 of Eupelmus urozonus. Classification (NCBI taxonomy): domain Eukaryota; kingdom Metazoa; phylum Arthropoda; class Insecta; order Hymenoptera; family Eupelmidae; genus Eupelmus; species Eupelmus urozonus. The sequence goes on along the minus strand of UELX01004586.1, from coordinate 3,520 downwards.
TCGTAATGTTAAATATTTTTTGAAAAAATAAAAATCTCACAGCAGTATTAGTGAAATATTAATTTTTAATAACTAAATAACTAAAGTTCGAATAAAAAAATTTTAAAAAACAAAGTTAACGCTTGTCGGCTGCAAAAAATACATTCTTGAAATAAAAGCTATCTTTACTTTAAAGTGACAAAGACGTAAGGAATATCAAAGCGAAAAAAAAGTAGAAAAATAAAAATCGCATTGAAGTTTAAAAGTAGTGAAAGGCTCTTTTCAGCTTAGGTGTATATAGATGATGATCTTGAGAATTGTGTTGAAGCTAGTAGCGGCAAAAGGAAACTGAAAGGAAGGAAATGATCGAGCTAGAGATAGAGCGCGCCCGAGAAGCGCGTTAAGTATATATATTCAGGCGTCTATTAAAACATTGCGCTTACTTAATGGTCAAGCAAAATAAAGAGAGCTTCTCGTGTGCTTCTATCTTTTGATACGAAAATACATTCTTTATCGGCAATAATAGCTGCGGATAATGTCGCGAGTTTGGCCGCAACCGTAGTCTTGGGTGGGGGATACCTTCTCAATACTGCATGAGCAGATTGAATTGATATTCTGATCGGCTCGTCCGGCGGCGGGCATATATGCACTGAGCGAGTCGGACACTGAGAATGAGAGATAGAAAGAAAGAGAATGAGAGAAAGGCCGAGAGCAAGTCGTGTGCAGGCGGTTAGCTGCGTCGGCCGGCTCGTGTATGACCGATAACGTATCTTCATTAAGAGCGATTGGATTTTATTTCCTTGTTGACGAAACACGTCGAAACATTGCTGCAATCGATTCAGTAATTGAATCGGCGCTGCTGACTCTCTGTCATATTAAATTAAATTTTAATGCGCATCAAGTTGCAAAAAAAAAGGAAAAAAGCTTTACACACATATATATATATATATATACGTTTCTATCGCGATATACATATATCGGTAGAATAATTTTCAACTATTTTCCCGTATCTTGAATCTATGCCAGTATTTAAGATTATAAAATAAAAGAAAAAGTTTGCCATTTAAAAATCTATTATGCGAATAATACTGAAAAGGTGAAATAGAATATATAAGCGCAATTGTTTGTAGGTAAGCGAGTAAGAAAGACAAAGTCTTATATATTTGCGGGAGTCGGGAGAAGTTATAGCATGGCAATGAGGAGGAGGAGGAGGAGGAGGATTGTGCGTCTAAAATTGTCGAGGTAAAGATAATAAAGTTTGCTTGGTCCCTCAATAGTGGTAAGCGTTTTCAGATCAACGTAGCTGTGTCATGCTTGAAGCCTGAGTGTGAGCGCTTTGGCTCTGCTCGGCTCGGCTCGGTGGCTTCTTTGGGGCGAGCGAGACGGTGCGAGTCGGCCTGGTTATTTTAATAACGTTATAATATGACGTTGGGGATTGATGCTAAACTATTTGCTGGCAACAAGCTCGAAAGCACTCCTCAAGAGCGAAGATCCAACGATCCGCCGAGTTATACTGCCGGCGGGGCGATATTCTCTCTAGAGCGACTTTCGTCGTTTGAGACGTCTAGATCTAAGGCTCGTCACCTAAGAGTCATTAACATACCAGCTCTTATACGAGCGCCGCTGCTGCTTATTCAGCTCTCTCTCTCTCTCTCTCCTCTGATTCTCGCTACTCACATTTGCGCGCGCTCACTCCCCCACTAACTCTCAGCCTGCTTATTTACGCGATAAAATTAAACCGAATTTTTTCACACTTATATGATGTATATATACATGATGAATGCTAAGCTTCATAGAGGAACAAGCATTTTTTAACAAAAGTTTAAAGTTATTTTATAAAGCATCAATCAATTGAAGAAGACGTAAATATTTCAATATTCGGCTTGACTCTACTTGTTTTTCTCTCTGATGCCTATGACGGGGCAAGATGAGAGGCTGCAGCCAGGCTGCAGCGTGGTGCGCGATCCCGAACGGCAAATAAATGTCAGCAACTCGATTAATCGGACGCTAAACGGAATCTGGCCAATAAATCAGAGAGAGAGAGAGAGAGAGAGAGAGAGCTCGCGAAGAAAGGAGAGTGTTTAGCGAGTGTGGCAAATGAGCCGAATTAAGAATCGGCCCCCAAGCCACTCTCATTCTCTCTAGCGGTATATATTACGAGACTATAGCGCGTGCTCTCGATTTTAAAGCTCTGCCCGCGCGAATAATCACGCGTGCTTGCGCCTCGATGACTTTACGGGCGTCGATGCTCGTTCGCCGTGATTTACAGCGCCCCTAACCTTCGCCTGCGCTCAACTCTTCCACGCAGCAGTCCTGCGCTCCCGCGGCCGCATTATTTCGATCCCTCTCTCTCTCTCTCTAATTCCCTCTCTTAATAATTCCCTCGCTTATGCCTCGCTTGTGTTTCATAACTAAAATCTATCTCCTTAATCGTCTGCGTAAAGCTAGTGTAGCCGGATGAGAGCTCGAGTTTGCCCCTCACCTATCATTCTTTTCGACATTTCTTTTTCAAAATACATTTCCTTTAATTTAAGCTGTCCCCGGTAGCTTCTACGATCAAGATACAGCATCGAGATTAGCAATAGCAATTTAACGCTTTGCTAGAAATACTACCAGACTCAAAGTGCTAAAAATATAATAAAAAATCTCATAGAATATTTTATTATAACACGTGCTTTTGCTTTCGGCTCGCGTTTAAGTTCATAAACTAATCAAGTGTCTCGCGAGCTAAAACTGTATTATATTATTCGATGAAAAGTGCTGAAATTTAGGGCATCAAGCGATTTATTTTAATACAAGAATTTATACTAAAAGTATATACAAGTCTAAAGGATAAAGTCGATAAATGAGAATAAAAAAATTAAGTGGAAAGGATGAAAATGTTGAAAAACTAAAACTAAAATTGGTGCGTCTTTGTAAGTTGGTGGCAATTGTAAGATGGTGTAGAGAGAGAGAGAGAGAGAGAGAGAGATGGCGGTGGTGGGAGCATATATAATTTGCTGACATCTCACTCGTGTCACCCGGTATATAACGCTCGCGCGCGGTGAACGGAGGATGATGACACTCGCGAGGCGAGCTGCGGCGACGGCTGCGGCGGCGGCGGCGGCGGCGGCGGCTCGGAGTCGAGAGAGGGCCGAGATATTTTTACGTCCAAGTGGAGCGACACGCCGAGCACTGAGCGACTGAGAGACGCGCGCGTACATGCTTCAAGTGCGAATCGTTCGCTGTTAGTCGCTGTAAAACCGAACGATGCCTGCCCACCCAAGTATACTTTTTTCCAAGCGCGGTTCAACGACATCATCCATATCTATAGTCGCTTATAGTCACTAGCAGCACATTTGCCCAATTATTATTAAAACTCGCTTCTATATATCAATCGATTCTTAATTAGATACATGCTCTCGCACTTTACTTATTTTATTATATATCTATGAAAATAATCGAAAATTAAATTAATTCAATTCAATTCAATAATATGCGTTAATGTTATTTTAATAAAATGTTGATTGGCTGCTGCAGTCAGTGGGAGCAGTGGCGGGGG
>UELX01004585.1:0-17084 GCA_900480035.1 Eupelmus urozonus | reverse complement strand
TTTGCAAAATCAATTTAACAAGTAAAACTTCAAATCAATATACTCACGACACAAATGGAAGATGCCGTCGCAGGCGCTTATGTGCGAAAGAAAAGCATTTCCCAGGCCCTGGCCTTCAGCAGCTCCCTTCACCAACCCGGCGATATCCGTGACGTTCAAAAACGCCGGCACCTTACTAAAACCAAAATCCAAAAATCAAAAACCGCTCACCCAAAAACTCCCCTCATCCCTTCACCAAACGCTAATCCCTCGTTAAACAATTAGCCTTTGACGCTTCCGCTCTCCCAGAAAAGAGACACGCGCATCATCCAGCGAAACGGCACGTGCCTAATACCGGGGGGGCCGACGACGGCTCTGAATAAGCCTCCATTGTCGCGGCGGATATATGTGTCGGATCATCAAAGAGCCAGGCCATCGGGGCGCTGCTTTGCATTTTCAATTACGCGCTAGCGCGCGGATCGTTATACGTGCGGCAGCGGATGCGCATTGATGCCGCTGATTACGCGCTGTCTATCGCCTGTGTTCGGCGATTTTACGCGCGGGGGCGTCGGAGCGTTCGATTGATGGTTTAGCAGCGTGTGAATGCTAATAAGTCGAGTTTCGCGAAGAGAGAATGAGTAATTATCAGACGAGGGCGCTGGGTGGATAGATTTAGAATTAAATACGTGAAGAGAGTGCGTAAAAGTTATAAAAGCAGCTCAATTATGATGACTAATCAAGATCTTTTCATTTTGAAAGTACAAGAGCGTTCGAAAGCTCCAATTAAGCGCGCTGATTCAAATCCAACTTTACATAAAGCCCAACTTCCGCGCGACGCTCGATTTCTTCGCCTCGATAATCGCTAATCGCCTCATAGGAAATCGGAGCGCGCGCCCGCGGAATACAAAAACAGCTGGCTAGAATAAGATAAAAGCAGCCAAGAGTCAGGGAGAGGGTAGTCTTAAAACACGCCGAAAATTCGCGCAGTCAGCTCTGCGACGTTTCCCGCACGTACATAAAGAGAAAAGAGGAAGACGCACGCTCAGTCGAGTCAGCGCGATCTGCATTGCAGATCACGATTTAGATGAGCAGGCACGAAGGAGTCGCGTACGTACGAGAATGCCGGTTATTCCGAGTGACTAGGCTCGCAGTACTCAGATGAAGTCTGGGCTTGTGTAGATATGCGAATGCATCAGAGCGGCGTGTGTCTCTTTTCTGTGATGGTACGAGGGTAGATTTGGAGAGAATGTGTGTGTGCGGGTACTTACCTAGCTGGTTTGAAGTATTCGCAGAGGTAGTCGAAGCGCGCATCCGGAACCGGTACCCTACGTGCTTCGGGAGAAATTGTTGTGTTAGATGAATTGTCGTTTTGTGAATAGGTTTTTTTGATTATTTTAAATGCCCTTTTTGGCATTTTTTTTTTTTTATCACAGAAATATTTTTTTTTGATAGACATTGATAGATTGTGATGAATAAAATTATGCAATAAATGGTAATTTTACTATTTTTTACTTATAGTTTCACATAACTTATAATTGTCAATGTAAAATTTAACCAAAAATATAAATAAAAGAAATCTAAAAAAGAAACTATTCCAATTGAAATAAAAATAATGCAATTATTGACAATAAAAACATTTATTCATTAAACGTAACAACTAATACAATTTCCTAAGTACCAATCCATAACACTATCCAACAACAACTCTTCGAAAAATACTACATGCTCTCGTCATCGTCCACCAACAGCTGCGTGGATGACGTCCTCCTGAACTTCACCCCTGAATCAGCCGATTTCACCGATCCCTCCTTCTCCACCTTATGCAACTCAAAATCATACAACCTCCTCTCTCTGCCGTCGCTTCTCATCACCCACGGATTACCCAGCCTCTTCATTCCGTCGGTCGCTTCTTTCAGTAGCTGGCAGCGCGCCTCTATTCTCCTCAGTGCTTCTTCATAATTCTTGGCAGCTTCCGCGTCGCCGGCCCCGTGTGCCTTAAGATAAACGCCCAAGAAGACAGCTGCGCTCGCGCTCGGTGACATTCCAGGCAGCTTGGGCCGCAGCTCGCTGCAGCGGTTTACGGCCTTGACGATTAGCGCGGCCAGGTTCTGCTCTAGAAAACCCAGTGGCGGCAGCTTTTTTATGTCTATGGGGTCAAGGGTTTGCGGAAAGTTTATCCGAACGCTGGAGTACCTCGGGAAGTGGAGGCAGAATTTTTCACGGCAGGTATCAGAGCAGAAGAGGTAGAGGAAGTTTCTGTAAAGTACGGCGAAGTTCGGTTTGCCGAGGACTAGTCTGCGTTTTGGTAGGCTGTCGACGTAGGTCACGAGGCAGTAGCCTTTGTAGAGGAGGCGAGAGCACCAGCAGTGGTTCTCCAGATCGATCTCGTCGCAGATGATCTGGGGGAAGTCCTCGGGTACGTCAATGCTATCGAAGAGACTCAAGCACCTTTGTGAATTTTTTCGAAAGATTTCTTCGTGTTTATCGCAAAACCAATAGAAATGATCGCGGAATTGAATAAGACCCTTGCGACTTGTAAAAATGTCTAGTGCAACGAATGCTTCTTCGTAATACACGCATCCTGGACAGAAAAGCCTGAAGGAGCTGAGTCTATTTTGGATCTCCAAAGGCGTAACGCACAGAAACTCAATATCTTGAACCGCGTCGTAGCCGATCTCGCGAATGTAATTCATAAACTTTCCGAACCGCTGTCGCATAGCTTTGTCAGCCTGACGCCACACTGCTGCTTTACACCTTGTCGCATCTACCCTAACTAGGTTTCCAAAATAATCGTTTAGCCAATTTCGATACTCGGCAGCATCAGCCTTCCATTCCTCGTAGTCGATGTAGTGCGTGGGGCTGGAGAAAAACACGTTGGCTTCGTCATTCTCCAGACACTCGATTGTAAAGTCTAGAGGAGCTTCAAGATCGATGTAGATAAATGGACTGATGGCAAGAGAAATGAAAGCTTCTGTCTCTTCTAAGCTAGAAGGAAAGCCGTCAAAGACACAGCCTTGCGTGATGCATGGTGAATTCGCCAGGAAAAGCTTGACCATCTCAGCTATTTGTTCCACGGTTGGACACTCCCCATCATGATATGTTTTTCTTACAGAAACAGATAAGTTAATCCAGGGGAATTCAGTTAGAACGTAATGTATAACTTCATTGCGTGATATGACTTCGAAGCCATAAGTAGCAGAGAACCGCTTGCTTAGAGTTGTTTTTCCACACTTGGGTGGTCCGATTATAGCAATAATTACTGGTATCATTGGAATTTGGGAGTCTTGCCTGAGGTACTTTAAAGGATGTGCTTTAAAAGCAGCAAGCGCTTCTTTTCCAGCAATAAAGTAAATGTATTGACGATGGATCACAGTGAATATCTGACCTTGTCTCGCTAATGGTAAAAACATGTGAATCGGATTTTGCTTATTATGAACTTGTACAGGACAAAATCGTCCAAATGAACTTAGGAAGTAATAGCCTAATGATAATAAAGTTTCTGCTAATGTATTGTCAATTTCATAAGTTTTTTCGAAAATTGATGAGTTTCTCCGGGCATATGGATTTAAAATCTGCAATAATTTAAAAAATACTTTGTTTATTTCAGGTTTTGCGTTTACTTCTATCCAAGGTATAGTTTCATTTGCTAAAATATTGTTAATATGAAACAAATTTTTCATAGCTTTTTCATAATCTTTTTCAATTCGTATCGAAAACCTTTCTTTTGCCGATTCTTCGCTTTCCCAGTCATCAAAACGTTCAGGTCTAGGAAATAGTTTAGTATAAGTGTTTGAAAGCTCTTTTTCATCTTCCATTGTTACAAACATAGAAAAATCACTTCTTTCGGAAAACTCTGAACTACTTGAAGATTCTAAATTATCATCACTGTTAGAAGATTCTTCAGCCTCTTGCACACCGAATTTTTTTTCTTTATACATTTTTATTCTTTCCTGTTTTATCCATTTTGCTTTATTATCGTAATAATTTTCAATCCTTTTCGAAAATTCAATATCTTCTCGTTTTACCAATTTATCTTGTTCAACTTTCCATTCTTCTAACATAATTTTTAATAATCTGGTTTCTGAATCGTTAAAATCACACTTTAATTCAATAATAACATCCGGAACAGCATATTGTTTCAATATGATTTCTGCATCTTCAATACAATTAGGAAATGAATCGATTATTGAACCGCAATCATTAAAAGGGGGATTAAAATATTGTAAGATACATTCTTTTACTACGAAAAAAGGTAGCCTAGCGCCGTGTTTTTTATACTTTAAAAAAAAATTAATTATTGTTAATTTATCTACATTATATTTTTGATCATCTAAATTTTCTGGCAATAAAAATTCTTGTTTAAAATCTTCATTTTCCTCATTTTCTTCCTCTTCATCACTTTCTAACATATTTTCTGATATTAATTTTTTAACGTTCATACCGCGTATACGCATATATTCATTAAAACATTTAAAAAAATCAACATGAGCCAAACCATATTCTTTTGAAATGAGATTAGCTAAAGTCGATTTTCCACTGCCCGGTGGCCCAACGATACATATTCTAAGAGGTGGAATTTTCTGAAATGGTTCTTGTAAAGGCAATTTTAATTTTGTATAATCAAAAATAAAATCATTTAATGCTAATTCGCTTGACATAAAATAAATTTTGTCATCTAGTAAGCAACGATACTCCTTTTTTCCTATCCATAAAACTTTATGTTCTATCAAAGCGATAGGGCAAAAGTTATTACAATCACCTAAATAAAAGTTTGATTCTTGATTACTAGAATGTAACTCATCATTTTCTGAAGATTCAGCACCTTCGTACACTTCTTCTTCATCTTCTTCTTCATCGATTGCTGAAACTGGAAAGCGAAAGTCTTTGTAAAGTTGATTAACGATATGATCAAGCGGATCATTAATATATTTGATATCACATAAAATAACTTCTATTCCAATATCTGCCAGTTTAGTTGCGAAACGTTTTTTATTATTATTAAAATATTTTAATTCTTCGATATAGTCTTCTAAACTACATTCAATATCCAAAATACGCGAGCCTTCAAAATCATTTTCTTGCAATGAAACTGCCTCTTCCTCGCTTTTGCACGGATGTTCCTCTTGTCTTTTATGCCATCGTTTAATTAAATTATTATAAGGATCGCTTTCAAAAAGCACGACAATAGTTCCGATTTCGATATCGTTTTCTAGAAGTCTCTTACAAAATTCATAATCTAAGCTTACGTCATCTAAAATCCAACCTCTATTTCTAAAGAAATCTTTACAATTTTGTACGGGTAAATTGTCAATACATTCCGCAATCGCATTAGCTATATACTCTTTCTTCAAAGCTAAATCTTCATTCAAGTTCAATGAATGCAAATTGTAAATGTCATCGTGATTATCACCTGGGCTTAATCCTGCAATTATATAACGTACGTCAATAACGACGCTATCCAATCGTCTCGCCAAATCAAAGCTCAGTCTAGTTTTCCCCGAGTATCGCGGGCCAATTACTGCGACTCTACAGAGGGGTCTCGGATTCGGTGGCAGTAAATACGGCCTTGGATTTTCAATGAAATCCTCCATCGCCTCGTCCGACGACAAGAAGAATATCCAATTCATGAACCGCACGACGAACTTTTTCTTCCCCTCGATTAGCTTCCCCTTGGCGAGCTCCACCGGACAAAGAAATTTCCAACGTGATAATTTCCAGGGAAACTTGTCAGACGCAATTCCGTTTCGCTTTATTTCGTCGAACACGCGTTTTAAATTCAAATTTTCATCGCCGTAACTTTCAAATGACTCGTCATAGTCCTCTTCGCTTTCACCAAATTCGTACTCTGCCTCGTCGCTCTCTAAATTATCTTCATCTGAAAACATTTTCTCAGGCGTAATTGCTATTTGCAAAGGTAGAACTTGGAGGCGTATTTTAATGGTTTCGAAGATGTGTTCAATTGGGTAACGACCGTCGAGGCTTATTACGTTTTGCGGATTGTGATTGACTATGATTTTTTCTATACGCTTTGCAGCAAAATTTGTGTAGTTTTGCAAATCAATTTCTAGCTTTTCTAGAAAAATTTTATTTTCTATCATAGAAGCACTATCAAGTTTACTCGTACTTTTACTCGATAAATCATCAGTTATTGAAGAAGCTGATTCTTTTTCAACGTTCTCAGTGGACGACGAAGCATCACAATGAATTTTTCTGTGCTTCGTTAAAATTTCATCGTCGGGACAGGTAACGTTTATAATCACATCAGGTTTTAAACACCATTTGTGAAAAACGTTTTCCATTTGAAACGACGCGGTACATTTTAGACACCTGCTAACATCACTCACCTTATCTGAACAGGCACATTCGAGTTTTTCAGAACTTTCTGTACTACTTTTTTTAGACGAACCTGAAAGTCTCAACGAAATCGACTTATTTGACAGCATAGAACATAATGTCTTAGCTGTATCCAGAGATTTACTAGTCACACTCGATTCTACACTAGATAAAACTGTACTATCATCTACCGTACTACTCTCTACTACGTTTTCTACTATGCTTTCTACTATGCTTTCTACTGTACTTTCTATCGAAACCAAAGAATCTGGTAATCTAGCTAACAAATAGTTCTCACTCCCCTGAATGGCCACTTCCTTCTCACCCGCATCCGAAATTACAGAGACACTTTCCGTAACAGACGATTTCGCTTCGTTCAAAATGAGAGGCAAACCCTCCAGTACATAACCTCTATGCCGCACTTCCCTACTGTTCGCCTTATTCACCAGGTACTCCCAGACAATCTGCTCCTTAGCATCACAGCCACAGCGCAGTTTACCTTTTTCGTCCTCGATCTCCTTTAAAATCTTGCTAGCCGAAATCAGCACGCAGTTCCTCGCGCCGGCGATCATCTCGGCCAGCTCCTCGGTCTCCAGACCCGGCTTGCCCAGGACGATGTAGCACACCGGCTTGGCGGCCAGGTACCTGATTCGCGCCTCCTCCTCCGAGTAGGCATCGCTGCCGGGCGGCTTGAAGTGCGGCCGGACGGCGAAATTCTCGATAAGATCGTCGATCCTCGGCGAGGGATCCGAGTGCGCGTTGCAGGCGTAATAAATACTCGCCCGGGGATACTGACATTGTTGTACTTCGTGCCAGGTTGGAGGATCGAGGCTCGCTTGGTAATAACCTTTTATCAAGGGTAATGCGCTGCGGCGCGCGACGATTGAGGTATCGATCCTGGTATCCTGGATCTTGCTGTTTTTATTCCGCACCTCGTTTTCGCAGCTTATTTTCATCGCGAGCGAGACGCGTGAAATCGGAGCAGCGGAGTCCTATAACGGCGCGGGATGATTTGAGGTTGGCTTTGAGGTTATTGCGAGGTGGTAAATAAATAGTTGAAGAACAGAGTAATCAAAGTAATCAAAATGTGCTCTGAGATCGATGTATATGTTTGTGAAGTAATGGGAGTACGGTATAAACTTGGCTTACGGAATTGTTGTTGTAACGCTTTTTTAGGCTTTAAAAATATTTCTGTGATAATACTTATTAATGTTGGTAAATGAAATTTCCAATTACGATTTTTATTTTTCAAGCATAAAATGAAATTTGAAAATATTATTCGATTAATAAATTAAGATTTAATGAATTAGAAAAGATACTTATTCTCATTTGGATCAATGGTGCAGAAAGGAAAATTTTCTGCAGCTGCTTGACTTTTTGTCAGACAGTTGAAGAATGTTGATTTTCCGACATTTGGAATACCGACGATTCCTATTCTAAGATTTGTTCCCACACGACCGATGAGCGGCTTCTTTTCTGGCTCTTCGACTTTTTTCGGTGCCATGCTAGAAAGAAAATAGAAAAATATCACAATAAATTTAATTCATAAATTATAAATTAACAGTACTTTTACAGTTGTTTGAACTACAAAACCAATAAAATAATCCGACAACCCAGTCCCAGAAAAAGCATCACCCCTCAAAACACCTTTCTCCAATTTAATTAGCTCAAAGCATCGCAGAAAAATGTAAAATTACAGTCCACCAGTGCCACTTTTTCCCCAAACCCGATACCCATAATCAAAATTTCGTCGGGCATCAGCAGAAACAACTCGCTCTTAAGTATACTCCCTCCTGAAAACGCAAAATCACCTCTCATAATTTCGGTACACTCTTTCGGCGCGTCCGAAAATTCGAAAAGGAATCGCGCATCGAGATCCCTATCAGATTTCAGCATCGCGTACACACACACACAGACACAGAGAGATCGCTGCTGATCGCGCGCGGGCGCCTTCCTTTATCATTACAGCCAATTGAGGCGAATCGTTTCCGCGGACGCGTTTAAGGGCTGGGCCGTTACCGACGGATTCATCCGAGAGCGCATTTATTTTGCCGGCGGCCCGCGCGCACCATCACGTAAGCGATCGAGAGCGAGTGCGCTGGGTTGCAGTAGTGGCGCCGACGGATTTGCATGGTTCAGCGCATGTATATACGCTGATACGGCTGGCGCGGCCAACGGACGCACGATGCGCCCCGAGCTCTTTTTGTATGAGCGAGCTGCGTATATGCGTAGATGCGATTCTTTGTTTCGAGAGGGTATGAAGGTACGGAGAGTCGGAAGGTTTGTGAATTTTTAATATGAATTGAATTGATAAGTATTAGGTTGATCAGTTGTTGAAGTGTTTTTGAGTATAGTAATGTTAATAAAATAAATTGAAAGAGGTTTTATGACGAAAACTCATCTGGTAATTTTATGCAGATAATCTTGAATACTATTTTTATTGTGCAACGAGTTTCCGCAAAGCGCAACAAACATTTTCCAGACAATCAACCAAAGCAATAAAAAAATAACGAAAATTGTATTAAATCATCCTGAAATTGGAGCAATTTCATCATCGATTATTCGCAATCATCCAAAATCCGCTCTCGAATCAATCCAATTACGCGCAACTAAACCGCTCTCCGTCACCGCAACCCTCGAAATTCCCATCCGGCCCGGGGGCGAGGGGCCCATAAGTGAAAAACCCCCTCAGCCATGCACGTATACAGCGGCTCTTTTTTATAAGCTCATTTTCTTTTTACGCTCGGCGACGACCATCTTTCTATATATCCACACTCACACACACACACACACACACAGTTCCCTGTCGCTCGCTCGCGGTGACTAATTATATTAATGCGCTCGCGCGCGCGCGCGCATCTTCCTTCACGAATTGCAGTGTTTACCGGGAGATTGGCCGCCTCGCGGGGACAAAGCGCGCAAGCGCTCAGGAGAATACTTATCGCTGCTGAGCGCGCGCCTCCGGGCAATGTAGCTCGGCCGAGCGGGCCTCTTCAAAGCGGCGCGCTCGGCCATTCATACTTTGTCGTCAAGGAGGGAGATGATGTCGCGCAGAGGAGGAGCGCTCTGGCTTTAGGCTTGAAATTTGCAAGAACAAATTCTACAATTTGCATAAATGTTGTACGGGGATGTTGTTAAGCGCGCTTTAGAGGGAGATTGATTTCGGAGTTTTTGTTGTGTAAGGGGGAAGAGTACCGTTGCTGGTAAATTTTGCGAAAACTGTATGATCGTGTAGCTGGGAGCTATGGATATGGTTCACGCTGTAATAGAAGCGACGATTCAAAGAGCGGATAGTTTTTTAATAAAAAATAAACGCGTAGATTGTAATGAAATTACAGCTTTAAAGATAATGAAATTAGTATATCCGAAGGAGCGCTGACCGATTTGAACCAACTAAATGTTTATACTTACACTAGATATAATAAAGTTAAGAAAGCTCAAAGCACCTTATCAAACACACTCCAACATCTCACCGCTAAATAATCTTCCAGTCATTACTTTTCATCTAGCATCAAACATCCCTCCACCGCTAACTCCTGAAAAGCTGAATGAAACCCAACCCCACGCGATAGCCAGCACCGACAAAAAAGCAAGCACACGCAAAAGCCACAGAGAGATCCCGGCGACGCCAAGTCGAGAGACACAAGCCTTAAAAGAAAAGATGGAGCACGTCAGAATGAAAGAGAGAGAGAGAGAAGTAGAAAGAGAACATGGCGGTTTGGGAGCCGATTACTGGGCACCGCGAGCGCGAATCACCGGCATCGCGCCGGGGATCCGCAACCGCGCCCCGAGGCCGCCAATCCGCCACCGCATCAGCTCGCCCGCGCTCTCTCGCTTCCTTCCCTCGTTCCTTCTTCTTTCTGCCTTTGCTCTTTATTACGTCCACCATCGTATCATCCGCGCTATATAGATTTCAGTGCCGCGTCTCCGCTTTCTGTCGTTATCCTCCTTTTTCTTACCTCTCCGGGCCGGCGCGCGCGCGCGCTCTTTATACTCCCGAGACAGCTTCTACCACGGCGTCTTTATGATCGCTCATAAACGGCTCTCGGCGCGCGGTGTATCGTTAGATCCGCGCGCGCCGGGAGAATTCGTAAATTGCAGTAACGAGAAGAGCGGCACGACATTCAAATTGCCGCGGCGCCGGCGCCGCCGAGATCTCTATATACGCCCGCGCGCCCCATTATTTTTCCAGCTCTCCGCGCCTTTCTATGGCCTTTGAGTCTATCGGTTTTTACTTGCTGAGCGTCTGTTTTATGGTGGGTTGATGTTAAGGAGGGCGCCGGGCGTGATGCGTGCAGCAGTTATAAAAATTTGTTGGATGATTTTGCTTTTCGTGTGTATGTTGAGAGCGATAAGACGCATTAACTTCAAATATTAAATAAAGGAAATTGCGTAGAGTCTATACCAAGGTATTAAGGCTCATGAGGGATGCCGTAAGGTTTTATAGATTGTAGCTTTAATGGTGATTTTCTTATAAAGTGAGTACTCCAGCTTTGGATCACGGATTTCGATAAAACTTTGGAAAATGATTCTCTGGCACAAAATATGTCCTGTCATTCCCGACGTTTTACTGAATGGGCTTTAAACTCCCGAATATGGCCCATGTAAGTGGTCCAAAAACATAATAGCTTAGATGTAATAGATAGTTATTCGAAGATCCAATTTAAAGTGGAAGAAATAAGTTTTTATTTAAGTCTTTACCCAAGTCAAATGTTCCGTTAAACAACAAAAAAAAAAAAACAATTTTAATTTTAAATACTGTAACTAAAAATATTTAGTTTAGTTTTTGAACGTTTCTTACTTTTTAAATAATTAAACGTCCAGCTTATATAAGGGCTCAATTAATAACTTAACTCTTGCACTTTTATAATTAACTAAAAATCTTGAGTTTATGGTTATTGTTTTCAAAATTAACTCAAAAAAAAAATATAAAACAGTAGTCTATTTATAAAATTAAATTTATAATTTTTTCAAATATTTCTGAAATACGCACTATAAAATATTAAAAACTCAATTTTTTAAGAACTTTGCTCTCGACAGATCTCGAATCTCCAAGTTTTTGCAGTTATATAGTAAGCTATCAAAAGAATAGTTAATTATAACATGGAGATTAAGTAATAGAATTTACAGATTTTCACAAAATGAAACTGCCATTATTTCTCTAGAATTATGATATTTGAATTAATGAATACAATTTTTAAAACTATTTATCAAACAATTTATTTTTATTATATTTTTATAAACACCTGTTAATGTATAAGTTGAATAAATGGATTTAATAAGTTAATGAATAAATTACTGCAGTAAATGAAATTTCTTAATTAGTGGTGAATAAAATATGCAAGAATTATAACTATTGTGTATTTTCTATTATTTATAATTGATTATAAGTGATGATAACTTTATATAGCGCATATGTTTTAAATATTACAATTAGTAAAGGAAAAACAAGCAATGTTCACATAGTTTTAGATATACTGTTATGTACATCCCATCATCGCACGCTTTATTTATGAAAAAAATTTATTTAACTAATTATTTTTATCTTTAATGTTGAAAATTCTTTTAATCCAGATAACTATTTATGATATATGCGATTAAAATCGTATGTGTTGTGCTGTTAATGAAAGAAGTATTACGACTTTTTTCTTTTGACAAAGGGCGTTTTTATAAGTTTCATCTAATTCTAATTTTTAAGATTCCATTTTATTCCTTGAATAAATTCAACTAGATTTATTGAAAATGAATAAAAATTAAGAAATCAGATTCGAACATCTACCTACACATTTATATCATTTTATAAGTATTATAATGTACCTAACTTCTCAAAATTAATTTATTTTCTAATTTTTCTGTAGGTCACTTCATTTGAAATTATTGTATTTAAGGAACAAAATTCACCGAAGAAATGAAAATGGGATGAAAAGTGTAAAACCTGTCATTGTTGAAAGGAAAAAGGGCCTTATATTTCATTAATTTGTTAATAATGTTGTTACATATTCAATTTTACTAATGTATTTAAACAATATTGTGTTTCTTAAACGATATATTATTATATCAATATTAGATTGTTTAGTATCTAATGAATATTCTAGTGAAATGATATAATAAATATTATGTTAATTTAATTTCGTGATTTTGAGGAAACTACTCACTAATAGAAATATTAAACTTTGCAAAAACTTTATTTACTTTATTTTCTATCAAAATTTTATCAATTTAGAGATTTAGCAGTGAATTTATTTAAATCTTGTCCTTATTTTTTATTTGAAATATTCAGAAGAAAATTCCTTTTGAATACATTTTGTAAATTCTTATTCCATTAATTTTTTCAAGAAACACATACCTTATATAGAGTTGTTGAATGTATAAATAAATATTGTAATACTTTAACTTACACTAAAAATAATATTACATATTTAACATCTTTATTAATAAAAAAAATTATTTGATAATACATACCATAATTTTTTTTTATAAAATTAAATAAATATCGAACAAACATTTGCATTTTTTGTTAGAAACAATCAAAACGCATTTAATTTTAAACATTATAAATGAATACATAAGATTTACTACATGAATTTAAATTTCAACCTTACTTTCCAACTCAGACGTTCCAAAAAAAACATCAACATCGAACCACTCTTTTCGCGGGCTTCAATCAAACGAAACAGCTGTCAGTGTTGCCACACTGTCAATATACGGGAACGGAGCACCGCACCTAACCTGTAACCGAGCGCTCCGCGGCACCTAACCTCGCATTCCAAAACGACTCAGATGTTTTTATTTGCACTAATTTCAACAATCCCCATCTCGATCTTCCAGCACACCGGCTACCACTGCTCCTAATCTCAACCCACACCACCAATTACAAAAGCAGATTGCAGAACACTACTTTACTCGACTATCACTCCAAAAATGTACTGCAAGACGAAGCTCGGAAAAACGTGAAAAATAAGCCGAAAGAGCGAATTTGAAGGCGGGGAAAAACGCTGGGTAAATACCTGCAAGTGAGTCGTCGAAGAACCGCTGCTTACGAGTCCTTTTCCAGGCGTGCGTCCACGAATTTTCGCTCGCGGCTGAGACGGGAACAACGTGTCTTGCGCTCACTACACGGCACCACACGGATGGCACTGGCCTGACGTCACGATCGAAGAGAGATAGACAGAGAGAGAAAGCACGTTGGGAGCATATGTGCAGCTACGCGAGCCAGCGGTGAGAGGCTCTCCTGCAACGCGCTCGTTGGGTTGGGTGCCCTGCTTTATCGACCGCGGGGGCCGTGGGTGTATGCGTGTTATATATAGGTATATTGAATTTGAAATTTCTGAGAGTTAGAGTAGGCAGTGGAAAAGTCAATTTTTATGGATTATGTGCTGCGGAAAGTGCAGCCAAGTGTTTTCTAAATTGGTAGTTTTAAAGTAATACACAAAATGTATTTAATGTTATTAGATTAAGATAGATTATGAATAAGGAAAATAATAATTATTTGTAGGTAGAATATGTGAAGTACTAAAATTATTTTGTTAAATAATTTTCTTTAGCTTAATTAAATACATCTTAATTAACATTTATCTTTTCTATTTTGAGAATAGATGGATTGTGATGATGATTTGTCAAAATTGGACATAATTTTTCATTTGAAGTAGATAAACTTATTTCGTAAATATTGGAAGTCAGTCAAACACTGTAATGTCATCTTGCGTTCTAATCGTCGAATTTTTTATCTTACACTAGTGTGAACTAAAAAGTAATAATCAATAAAAATTAAAATAAATTCTTTGGTTTAAATAAAATAATGAGATACTTAACATTATTGTGATCACATAACAATAATCTATTTAATACCAACCATTTTATTAACAGAACGTTTGTAATCGCCTTAAAATAAAAAATTGCGTTAATCTGTAATTTTGTATTACGAAAACATTTTGCAAACAAATTATTTATTCAGAACTTTGTCTAGTTGATATAAATTATTTAGAGAAATAAATCCAAGCATTTTTTTATAGTTAATAAATTATATATTTGTACTTAAAATAT
Organism: Eupelmus urozonus; assembly: GCA_900480035.1. Taxonomy (NCBI): domain Eukaryota; kingdom Metazoa; phylum Arthropoda; class Insecta; order Hymenoptera; family Eupelmidae; genus Eupelmus; species Eupelmus urozonus. Next base: position 2,729 of record UELX01004585.1, on the reverse strand, counting down.
AAGGCAATAACTTTAAATTTTCATTTTTTTTACAGATAAAGGTAATATTAAACTACAGTTAGATCTCTTTATTTTTGTCACTTTATCTAATTTATTAATAAACTATTGATGTTTAATTTTAATTGCTTTAAATTGTAAAAATGATTTAATTATATTTTTTTCTATTTTTTGTGGTATCACAAAACATTAAAGAAACTCTTAATTTACATTTTCCTATAAATTGCGCCACACACGTATATATACAATTTCGATAAGAGAATATCTTTGAATATGTTTTGGTTCACTTAAGTTTAATCAAGTACAAACTTTCAGATACTACCAAAATCGTTGCACTTTCTCTCGTGTTATTATCATTACTCGTGTTATTATTACTTTTAATAAAATCAAATAAGTAAACTATTATTATACAAGTAAATAAACGCTTGAGTATAAGTGAGTGATTTTTTTTATCTTTTAACATGCTTCTCAGTCCAAATATTCAATGCACGTATACACTTTATCGGATATCTGAAAAATTATGGGGCAAATTAAAAGATATCAATATCTAAATGAGATTTTTTATTAGTACTGCAGCAAAAGCAGATATACTTCTGAAATTATTACAGCTTCACACCATATTAATGTTTGAATCAAATTTTGTGAAACGACCTTTCAGACTGTGAAATAAGCATAAAATATAAAAAATCAATTCTAAATACAATTAATCCCGAAACTAGCATGAACAACAGAAAATCTCTATCCACACATCACACGAGCAAACCGGCGCCGCGCTCAAATCGCACCAGCAGCGAATCAAAGCCTCGAGTCTCTCGCAAAGCGCAAAAAGCCCCGGCCGCAGCCGATCCAGCATGACTCACCTTATAATGAACCTATAATACTGAAAATAATAGAGCAGCCCGGAGCTCCGTCCAGCGAGAAAGAGAAAAAGAGATCGTCGACGCGCTGGGCGCCGCGGCCTATTAGTTACACGAAGTTCCCATTGGCACTTAATATGCATTCCTCGCTCTTATATATCCAGCCTCGCCTGGCGCAGCGCTCGGCTTCTTACCGATCCCACCGGAAACCAGCCGCGAGTTCGCGCCGCGGAATCAAAGCCGCCCCGAGCCGCGCGCTTCGGAATCGATCGGATAGCTCGGCGTGGATATGCGCCAGGGGAGAAAAGCCACGGCGCCAGGCGCTCTCTCTCTCTCTCTCTCTTGCGCTCTCGCTACTTTTATTTTCGTTCCGGCCGCGCGCGGGCAATTTTAATATTATCCTGGCTGCGTGCGCGCATTATTCCCGGCGCCCGGGCTATTTTGTTCCCATAAGCGGAGCCAGGATGCGGACGAAGAAGCGCGGCGCGACATCGCGGCGACGATTGGAGGTTTACTCGTCTAGGGAATGAAGCGCGATCGCGATGTGTGGCTTCGGCCTGACTTCTTATGGGAAATCTTGGCTTGCTTTCTGAGGGGGTGCTGCTGAGTCATCGGCGATGGTATAGTAGCAGCTGATGGCAATAGCAATGGCTATGGTAATATATAGGGGTTTTGTGGTGCGGTTTGAGAAATAAATTAATTTTCGTAATTGGACTCATGTAAGTTTTGTATGGAGTGCCGGTGATGATGGCGAAGGAGGTGTCTAACGTTTCGATAATTTTCTATAAGTTGTAGTTGATTAACACATTTGAGTAGTTCGATAGTTTACAGTATGAAATATGCAAATATTCGGAATTTTAATTTTTGTCAGTAAAAATATTTCACGTTCAAAAGGATCGGTATTGTTTTATTGACTTATGCTTCGATAGAAATTTCAACTAACGAGAAATAGAATGCTAATTCCAATAATAATATAATTTATGATAAATATTTGGATAGATAAAAATGCAAAAATAATGTATTTAGAATGTAGATATGACATTTAAAATACTTTTATAAAATACGTATTTCCAAATACTGTATTTGAAATACTATCTAGCCCTACCTCCACTACATATACCTTAATACTTTCTTTAAGTTATAAGGATTCAAGTCAAACTACGTATTTAGAGCTACGTACATACACTAAATTTGGGATTTCTATTCGATAAATTGCTGAAACATGTGCCCCACATTGTAGATCAATAATAATCATTTTTCAAAGCTTCATTCTGCACTCTTTAATATCTGAAAGGATTTTCCCCCTCCACGATAATAAAAATTAAAACTATTAGAAATATGAAAATAAATTATTATCGCATGAAAAATAATTAGGCAGAATTTTAATTAAAATGAAAAAGATTAAGTTTTTTTTTATAAAACTCTGAACTATTGTACAAACATGATTGCTTTTTCTTCACGTTCATTTATGATAAGTTTTGTCTTGAGTTATCAAAAACTGTCTGTAAACAAGTATTAATTCTGAATTGAAAGTTCGAAAGAGAAGTCAGTCAGTTTTTATCACAAGAACGAGGTAGTCAGTCGTTTTTAAAGTTCTCACTTATAATAGAAATATACATTGAAGTTAAAGGTAATATACTACAATTATATATATATATAATTATTTATACAATTACAACTTATGGAGTTTAACTGTAAAACAAACTTTACGTTTAATAGTCCAATGTTTATAGACTGCGTCAAAATTGGAACAATCTTTTAGTAGATCATTCTATGTTCAGAAATTTGTATGAATTTAAAAATTGGTTAAATGAATCGATTTTGGTTTCTTATTAGTTTCTACTATGTAAAGCGTCATCTGTACCATTAGCATTT